>PVKS010001535.1:43826-139416 GCA_004027875.1 Aplodontia rufa
CTTCTGCTGTTAGCACAAATGTATCATTAACTATAAAAGATATGGTATTAACTAACATCTTTCCAAGTCCATTGAATTCCTTCAATCAATAATTAAAATGTAGTGTTAGAGTTTTTTAAATGCTATCTCTTTCCAGCTTAATGACTTGCTATTCCCTACACATATGATGACTCCTGTCTCTGTATCTTTCTCTCTCTTTGGGATCTTGGTTATGATTTGGGCCTTTTATTAAATTATTTTTTCATTGTTGCAACATTATACAATAACGGGATTTGTTGTTATATATTCATACATGCACACAATGCAAAACATGTATTTTTTTCATTTTTGATCTCTAGTTCACATAATGGTTGTTAGCCTGACTTCATGGTTAGGATGTTTACATTTTGGATCTCATTATAAGTGTCTCTATTGCATATTGGACCATCCATTGTAACAGACTTTGTCATGACAGTACCTGTTTGTTGTTTGTTTCCATGTCATGTAATATGTTCATCAGAATAATGACTGTGTCATGATTTTAGCATAAGTACTTATTAAGAATCAGCTCATAATTGTGCTGCAATACAATTGAAAGTAATGATAGAATAACTTTAAATACCATTTGTTTGGTAACAAAATAGTACATTAACATGTCACAATTAGTTTAAAAATGAAGAAATATTGAGAACTGAATGATTATGAAAACACTGTCACCATACCTAATATAATAGCTATGTGAAGCATGAAAAACCATGAATAATAGAAAGAATTATAGAAAATAAAATAGTCACACAACTCCATTCAAAAATTTCAAACCTAGTTTGTTTTAAGAATAATCTTTATTATAAAGTGAGTGACCTACTTTTATTAAACTTCTAATGAAGACTTTAACTTTTAGCCAATTGTTATAAAAAAGCTAAATTATTTATTAATTAATCTAATAAATCTTTATAGCCATGCTTCTAAAACCAGATTCAGGACAAAACCCAAATATATGTGAAAACAAACAATGAAAAAGAAGTACTGACATATTTTACTGAGGAATATAAATGCTAAAATTCAAAGCAAATTATAAGTAACAAATTCCAACAGTGCATTTAAAAAATACATTATGGGGGCTGGAATGGTGGCTCAGTGATTATGGTACTTGCCCAGCATGTGCAAGTACATGGGTTCAAACCCCAACACCCAGGTATACAGAGAATGTCTGAGCAAAGAAGGCCATGTGAAAGACTCAATAAAAATTGATTCTGTCTCTCTCTCTTACTGTCATTTTCTCTTAAACAACAACAACAACAACAACAACAACAATAAAGGGGGCTGGAACATTGATTCAGTGTTTCAAACACTTGCCTGGCATGCATGAGGACCTTGGTTCAAACCCCAGCACCACATACACAAGTAAGTGTCAGGGCAACAAAAACCAGATGAAAAACTAAATAAAACTGATTCTTTTTCTCTCTCTCTCTCACTCTCCCCCTCTCTCTCTTTAAAAATAAATAAATAAATAAATAAATACTTTATCCTTGGAGAGGTTTAATTCCAGGGATATGAAAAATTTTTAATTATAGAAAACTCCTCATAAATATATAAATGTAATTAGTAACCTCAACAGATTGATGAAGAAAAACCAGTATTTGGAGAAAACTACAATAACAAAATCAAATTTATCATCTATTTGTGATAAAAATGCTAAATAGAAAAACAGAGACTTTTAGATATATAAAGGTTGATTTTTCTTTATCATAATCTTCAACAAGTATATTACCCTTAAAAAACCTTTATGAATATTTTGTTTTCCATCAGGGATAAGAAAAGAAGCCTCAGTATGACTCTTACTTGTACACTGTAGTTAAACTTATCACAAAGTAGCAAAAGAGAAGTACATTTTTTTATTTAGAGAAGATAGAATCATTTACCTAAAACATCCTGTAGAATAAATGAAGTATTGGAACTATTTAAAATTTGAGCAAGAATTTATAAAATAAATGAAAACTTAACATTCCCAACTCAATATCTTTTCTCTGCAGTAGTCAATAATATACTAGAAATAATAATGAAACATGAAATATAAGAAGCAGTAAACATTTACACATATACAAATTATGTTACTAAAACATAAATGGGAATTCTATGGAAAACACCTTCAACTGCTAATAAAAAGAAATATTTCCTAAATCAGGGTATCTTAGTCAGCTTTTTGTTGCTGTGATGAACAGACCTGACAAGAACAATTTTTGGAGAAAAAGGTTTATTCTAGGGCTGAAATTTTCAGAGGTCTTAGTCCATTGAAGGCTGGCTCCATTTTCCAGGGCTCACAGAGATGACAAGTCATAGTTCCAGAGAGCTCAAGGCATCACATCTGGAAGCAGAGTGGAGCATCAGGACTCCAGGCCAAATAAAACATACGTACCCCAAAGGCATGCCCCCAATAACCCACCTCCTCCAACCACAATCTACCAGCCAGCAGTTGGGTTAATCTCCTTATAAATAAGGATTAACTCACTGGTTGGGTTAAGGCTTTCACAACCCAATCATTTCACCTCAGCTATCCCAAATTGTCACATATTAGCTTTTGGGGGACACCTAACATTCAAACCATAACACAGGGTTTCTCCCCTGCACTACTGACAATGCAGAGCACACAGTTTGTTCTCTTGCAGGAAACTCTGTGCATGGCAGGTGTTTGGCATTCTTGTCTGTATGTCAATAGTTTCCCGAGAGTGACAACTAAAAATGTCTCCAGATATCTTTTGATGTCCTCCAGGAAACCAACCAGTGACCTAAACCAACAGAGGTAATAATCTATGTTCTTATAGAAGATAAACTAAAAATAAGAAAATGTCTTATGTCCACAAAATAATGTATGATTTTGGTGCCATCACATTAATTTTATTCTTGAGAACATTTGTATACTTATTCTTATATATATTATATACTATAGATAGAAATTGAGAGAATTGGTAGCTATGTCCATGTTAAAAGTTTAAGTAGGCTGGCTAGAGAGAGAAAAAGTACTTCAGTACTTCAAAGTCTTAAATATGAGGGCTTCAAAAACAACAATCAACCATATTAACTAAATAGAAAAAATATTAGAAAGCACCAATTATAACAGACATAAATCCAACATGAAATTTGAAAAATTCTAATGTGGGCATTATCCATCAGGTATTGGAGGAATGACAGAATGTTTAGTGTCAGGTTTTAGGAAAACTGGATGAATATATAGAGAAAAACATTATTTTTTTATTATCACATAAAATAAAATGATTCTAGCTGGATTCAGGAAGTAATATATACTTTAAAAAAGCACAGAACACTTTTCCAACTTGGAATGGGGAAGAAGCTCTTACACCTTAAAAAGCAGAAAAACAATGCAAAAATGATTGGTATGGTTCCATAAAAATTGTATTTTTATATTCAATGACTATGAGCCTAGCCAAAGTTAAAAGACATATGACAGGATAAGAATCACTATTATAAATATCTGAAACTGGCAATAGACTTGTATCTATGAAAGAGAGAAATCCTGGAAATCAGCAAAGAAGACACAAAGCAAAGTACATGAAAGTCAGATTATAGTAGTAATCACAAAAGAGCTAATGAATATATGAAAAAATATTCATAATCCTTTAGCAGAAGAAAGCAAATGAAAATAATAATAATATGTGGCTTTGCGTATTGAACTGGCAATAATCAAAAAGCTGGAAAATGCCAAGTGTTAGTGGAATGAGTCTCACTGCTGGTAAGATTTTGAGGATTGGCAGTCATTTTAGAAAACTCCATATGGGGATACGTCCAAGGTTGTTTACTGCAGTACTGCTCTTAGCCAAGTTGGAAGCAAACTGGCTGTCCATCACGTGGAGAGTGGATAGATAAAATGTGGCAGATGACACTACGCAGTGTTATTAAGAAGTTAGAAATCATGCCTTGGACATACAGCATCACAGATAGGCATAGATCGTTTTGTGAAGAGAGAGAGAGCGAGAGAGAGAGAGAGAGAAGGAAAAGATAAAACATGAGAGGTAACATAGTAATATTTAATAGTTAAATACAAACATGTATCTCATTTATATATAGTTAATAAATACAAACGTGTACCTCATATAAGTACCTATGTGGTATACATCTTAATTCTGTCCCCTCTGTGAATATCACCCAGCTTTGTGCTCTTAGCTGGTTCCCCTCTTTGTAGTCAACATTAGATTTTCTTGCTGTAAGTGACTGATTTTCCGATTACCTTTTCAAAATTGCCACTAAAATAGAACCTGGAGTACCTTGCTTATATTAACATTGGGAATCATTCTGTCTTCTGTACATTCCTACTTCCATGTTCTCTGGAACCCTAAGAGAGTATGATAAGCAGGAAATACCATATCCAACACCCGATGCTTTCTAAATCCCTGCCATTATCAACTTCTGTTATATGTTGTCCATGAGTTCTAGAAAGTTCTATCCATCTGAGAACACACATATTTCCCCAAAATATGTCTGTGTTTTCATTTTCTCTTATCATTCTTTCACAGTGTACAAAACAAAGAAAGTTATGCCTGTGGAGGGAATGTTACTATGAAAAAAATATTGGGGTGGTTTAAAAAAAAAACTGTTATTCACCAAAGCCAGAATATGATACTTGATATTTTAATTCTTTCTCCCCCTCTCTTTGTACATGAATGATTAAATTATGTTTAAATAGATTTAAATACACATAGCTATATTTACATTTTGCAAAATCATATACTTATATCCCTATCTATCCATCTATTTATGTGTACACACATGTAATCAATGTATTTATGTGTACACACACACACACACACACACATAGCAATGTCTGCATTAGGGTTCAAGCCTAAACCATTTAAATTTCTTTTCTGCATCATGCTATTTTGCTGATTTCATTCTCTCCATGTGTCTCTTTCAATCTTTTTGAAGCCATAATTCTGATAGTTGGCATCATTACACTCACTTCTGTGTTCACCAATGATATAAATAATGTGAGGGGTTATGCTTTAATATTCACCATTGGCAAAAAAAATCTGGCTCAGCATCCAAGTGTACAGGACTTCAGAATCCTACAGAACTGCTTTCAATTTGTCATTAATTTAAACTTTTAGGTTGAATAAATGAGATCAGGGTGAATCCATCCAACAGCAGAGTCAGTCAACGTCTAATCCTTTATCAATACTTACTGACATTTCTGTCATTCAACAAAATCATTCAATCAGAGACCAGGCATTCTTTTATAAACTGAAAAAAGGAGGAAAAGGAACAGGCAAGATCTCTGCCCTCACGGATCTGTCACTTGATTTAACCAGGTAACAGTTACATATAATGATTGTATCATTTGAAAAGGGTACAAGGAAAATGAAAGGGAACAAGTATGTGCTAAGGTTGGTATCTGTAAGCAGAAAAACACTACCAGGATAACCCCCTTGAAAATGCATTGTTTAAGTGGAAAGCAGTGGACAAGCAAAACCAGACCCAGGGAGATTTGGAATTAGAGTTCTGATCTCATAAACTTCAATGTGCTTTCAATTACAGTGCACCACTTTAATAAAATGGGCTATTTCTGGTTCATAAAAGTCCCATATATTTCCTCATTTGCCTTAGTATATCAGGAGCTTATTAATTATGTAATTTTGTATTTCCCTTTAAATGTTCATAAGAGATAGAACACTATTGAAGGAATAACATTGAATTAGCGCATTAGTTTTTTAAATTATCAAAGTTTTTTTAAAAATACTATAGGGTTTACACTCTCTTAAGGAAAGATACTTGATTTTTCCCTTGCAAAACATCAATACGTAAAAGTAAGATATGATGTATATAAGGTAATTGTCCTTTTTCACTAAACTGTTCAGTTTCCATATTTTTTTGTTGGTATATCGATAAAATTGCCAAAATCTAATAGGTTAAACTAATGGGGGAAAATTGTCTTAAGATATTTGAAAGGAATGAAAAAATTCTAATTTATTTCTTCCCTTAGAATTATACTACTCTGTGTCTTGTATTCAAAATAAGGATGTTCCTTTTATGCTTGAATTTTTTTGCTGATTTTCTGGTCTAATCCCCAAGGAGATTATATCTAATTGTCATGCCCATGATTAATGTTTTGTGTGTATTAAAGAGTGATAGAGTGAGGAAACAACCCAGGCTCAGATCATGGTAGCTATAATAAAATGCAAATCAGCAATAGAAAGTGTATATTCCTTGGAGAGAAGAAAGGAAAAGCATACAAGCAATGAAATATTATTTATATGCTTATAAATCATCATCTTTCCACTCCTTTTCCCCTCATCTTTATTAAAGGGCAAAATGATACCTTCTAACACTATTGTGGTAGATGTGTGAAGGAGAGATATCCAAATATTCCAGAAAATGACTTTGGAATAAATTGGTATTGATCAGCAAAATTTAAAATGTGAAGTAATTCTGGAAAAGCGTGTTAGGATTACAAATATAAAATTTAAAAGGAGATAGCAATATTCCTATTCCAAAAATGTACAATAATTAGGCAAGAAGTAAAATATGCAAAAGCTGAGAACAATCATATGTTAACCTAATCTAATGTTCAGAGAACAATCTCAGGTTCATTTGAAAATTTGCAATTCTTTATAATTGTTTCCGTTACTTTCATGCTTAGTTCATCAATTTAAAAAAAAGTTATGCACATATTGTAAAATCTTGTGCATATGTTACCAGCTCTTCTTTTGCTGTTTATATCACCACTAATTAACAATTTTAATTAAGACAAAAAACACTGTTAGCATAATACATGAAAGATTGGAGCAGGTGCTCAGGGTAATAATTTGTATAAATAGCTATTGCCCTACACTAGCATCTAAATTATAATCATTAACTAGCTTTTTAGTGGATGAAAGTGGAATTCTGCCTTTTATTTAACTTAGGGAGAAAACTAACAAAGAAAAATTTACTACAAGTGCATACACTACAAAATTCTATTATTCTCATTGTAATCCTAGTATTTGCTGCATTTAAAACTTAGCCTTTTAAAGCCAGTCTGGTCCTCTTACTTGCAACTCATTCTTGAAGATGTAGTTCTAAAAAGATTTTTTTCCTGATCTGCTCCCCAATTTTCTTTTTTTCCATCAGAAGCAGAAAGAATTTCTTACAACACTTTGGACTTTGTTCCATTAAAGTAGGTATATAGTCACTGAATTAAAATTAGTTAATAAATGTGCATTTTACTTAGTATAAGGGCAAACTAGTAGAGTATCTAAATCACCAGTACATTATTAAATTAAATTAATTTATCTCAGCCAGGTAAATGATACTAAATTCACTCTTTAAAGAGAACTACTTACAGCAAATGCATCACATTTGAAATGCCAATTTACAGGCTTCAAATTTACCCTAAATTCTCTAGCCTCCCTACTTACTCATCTTGCAAAGCATTCTGTTTTGCTTTGTTCAGAAGTGAAGTTAATGGCATGACTATTCTCCAAGATGCTGAGAAAAAAACTTGCAGTCTGTAATATTTTTCCTCTCTTATCTCTTATAGCTGATATTTGTAATCATTGCAAGAACTAAAATTCATTGAGCATTGTTATGTGCTTTCCTTAGCGATGAGAATGAAAGATGAAATAATAATAATCACATACTAGTAATAAAGATATGCCTACCAGTGTTTCTTTAAATGACTCTACTGTCTCTGCTATCACTTTTTCTTTGTTTTTATTTCTTCTTATTAATCGCTTCAACCTTTTCCTTCGTTCATGATGTTCTCATCAGTTGCCTGGGTCATTGCAAGAGGCTTCTCTGGGTTTTCCACACTTCAGTCTTTTACACTTCATGTGGTTTCAGATTATTTTTTCCCAAATATTTTTCTTATAAAGTATATTAATTTCTTTTTTTATATAATTATAGGTAAGAAGTAGAGAGTTGACCTATATATATAGTAAATTAATATGCATTAATAAGAATATGTGTAAGCAATAATAAAATTTATCACAGTATAATCATTCAACTTTTTAAGTATTCCAACCAACTTTCTGCTAGATATGGCATTTCCATTGTACAAAAACGTATGCTTTTCCTTTTTTCCCTCCAAGGAGTATACACTTTCTATTGCTGATTTGCATTTTATTATAGCTAACATGATCTGAGCCTGGGCTGTTTCCTCACTCTATCATTCTTTAACACACAGAAAATATTAATCATGGGCATGACGATTAGTTACAATCTCCTTGGGGATTAGATCAGAAAGTCAGAATAAAAGCATAATAAGATTTAAGCAACATTTACCCCACAAAATAGTATGCAAAGACTGCTTTAGAAATGTTAGCTCATTCAACATCTTGTGATATGTATTAGTATTTTGTGGATAGTTTACGTGAAAAACCTGAAATGCAAATAATTGGGACAACTTGCTCCAGCTTGCTCAGTAATTAAATAGCAAGTCAGAATTCAAGGATAGGCAATTTGATCCCAGCACCTTCTTTCAGACTCATCCAGTTGAACTGGTCCTCTCACTAAGCTGCCATACTAGAGTTGTACAGCACTATTTGAGAATCTATCTTATTTTAAATTTAAAAAAATCAGCCATACTATATAGTTACTTTATGCATTTGACTTATACAAATGTGGAACAATGTTGTGTAAATCAAGATTGATTTTGTGTTTATTAAAATATTTACTTATAAATTAATGTGAAACTGCTTGCCAAATTAAAAAAGAACAGATACATTAATTAAATGGTAAAATGAATGATTAAATTCATATCCACTCCAAACTGGGATATGCACATTAATGTTTTGTAACGGTCTGTTCAGATATTTTAATATGTTGCCTTTATGTTAATAGTACAAACAACCATTTACTGATGATTTTTAGATATCCATTCTGTGAACATTTTAGATTTTATTATTCTCCAACATGTTTATGATTTTTCTTTATATATAATTGTCAATTTTGCTATAACTGGTGTTATAACTTATCTTGTGCAAGTTAAAAGGAAAGATATTATAAATCCCTGTTATGCTCTTTTGACAATAATAATGCTACCATTAGATGTAGAATTGTTATTCCATGTGAATTTAGCTTATTAATTCTAATAAGACAACTACATAAGTTTTATAGTTTATATTTGACAGTATTTACCACTTTCTGAAACTATATTTTTATTTGTTTAGGCATCTCTCTATATTTTATGTTCTCAAAATAGACTGTAAGACATGTATTTTGTCTCCTATTCACTGCTGAAAAACCATAATATGGAACCATTTTTAGCCTGTTGAAGAAATATAGGCAACAGTTGTGTACTGGTGAGATTTAGTTTCTACACTGAGGTTTAGGGAATATGAAAATTTGTGTAAAAAATGAAGATGTGAGCAGCTACACATATTATATGAAACTGTAAATTATTCTTACTTTTTTATGAATATGATTTATTTTCCAAAGAAGTACACAATAAAATAGCTTTAAAAAACTTATTCTGGTATATACTGAAACACCAAACCTACTGATACTTGTTCTATTACCTCACCATTTAAAAAAATTGCCAAGGGAAAAATCAAAGAGGAAATAGAGTTTTGAATTTGTTACTTGAAATGAACAAATTGGATCATTAAAACTATGAACTTCTTAATAAACATATACTATGAAAAAATAAATTTCATATTTTACAATAAATTTGTGTCATGTTCAAATGCAGATTTAGTTAGCTACATATTTGATACTTATTTAATTAAAAAAAATTATTGGTCCATTATAGTCATACATAATGATGGGATCTGTTGTCATGTATTCATAGGTGTAGCTGTTTCCGTAGTGTAGTGGTTATCACATTCGCCTGACATATTCATAGATGCACACAATACAACAATATATTTTGGCTGACATCTCCCCCCAGAACTTCTCCAACTCTCTCCTCCATTCCCCTGGTCCCTTTGCTTCTCTTTCTGGGGTATATATTTACTGAAATATACACAAATATTATGACATAATTCTTATACCTATGAAAGACATTTTTATATATGGGACAAGAGGTGACTATAATTATGCAGGTTTGTCTTAGTGCATTTTATTTTATTCCGTTGGTCTTAAGTCTGTTTTAGTGCCAGTACCATGCTATTTTTGTACTATAGCTCTGTAGTATAATTTAAAATATGGAGTTGTGATGCTTCCTGCTTCACTCTTCTTGCTGAGGATTGTTTCAATATTTGCCACTTTTTAAAGTAAAGTATGCCTTAGATGATAAACCTGGCAGGCAATGGTTAACTTGTGCTTTGCAAATGTTGCTTTCAAATGATTTACATAAATTACAGGTATCAATCATTTTATCCAATATCATAAATGATATTATACCAATATAACAACATTTTTAAATTAAATGATTAATCACAATGAAACCCTAATAAACCAACTTTTTACTGTTTTCAATATCCCTGTTTATATTTCAATATTCATATATGTAAATTTGCAAGTATGTATTTATGCATTTTTTATTTTATAAGGAAGTTATCACAGCATAGTTTTTATTTAACCTTTTAAATTGATCTAGTCTTGGTAGTTAACTTTTAAAGAAACAAACTGAATGCATTTAATTGATGTAATAATTTTCTTAATCATACTTTATTGCTAAACTACACATTGTTTATTTCTTTAACATTAGAGGTAAAATTGCAATATATATCTTCAGATATCATGCTTTATCCTCTAACTCAAATGATTGTTCTGGAAAAAATTACTGATAGTCAAAAAAAAAATGAAGATTCTAAACTTGGAAATTCATTACTTTGCTTCATTATGGGCAGGGGAAGGGAGAGGGAGGAAGGAAAGAAAGTACTAGTCCCTGAAAGAGAATATATTTATAAGTCAGGGGTTGATTCTTGGAAAAACACCATGTGCTACGTATAGAGACACAGCTCTCAAGGAGGTGGGCCTTGGCCAGCTACCTCTGTGTAGAACAGGAGATTGATTTAATGCATTATGTCATGGGTATAAACATCAATAAAAATAGAATTGAATAAGTTACAGGTCAGAGCAGGGAGTGAATCATTAACCAGAGAATCTGTTCCCAAGGGGATATATTAGGAAACAGATTCAAATGGTGGCTCTGGAAGAAATCTCCCAATAAGATCCATCCCTTCCATTGAAAGATGCAGCCTGCAGGTCAGAGGATGAAACAAAGGACAATCTATCTTGTCCTTGGGTGTGCCTGTGATTTTCCTGTTTGGTGAATGTGCAAGTAATTACTTTACATTTTTAATTTAAAAAGCAGAGGATATTTATGGAGCTCTTGGGCATGGGTGTCATTGTTTCCTGAAAGGATAAGGGGTAGCTCTGCAAATGGTATATCATAGGCTTCAAAGAGCTGAGATGGAGCGAAAAGGAAACAAAGGCAATACTAAAATTCTCAACAAGAATGTGTAACTGCATTTAACAGATATATTTTAGCAATGATTAATAGTGAAATATTATCTACATTGACAATTGTAGCTGTTCTGTATTACTTACTTAAAATATTACATAGTATAGCTCTCTGCTAGTAAGAAAACTGTTAGTGCATCTCAGATATTTCCAAAGGTACATTTATTCACCAAATAGATATTAATTGTTAGCAAAATATATGTGTGTGCAGGACAGAGAGAAAAGAGAGGGAGAATCAATCTTTTTAAAAAAATGGGCAAAAATCTAATATTTCTTGAGGCAGGTATTCACTATTTCCCCAAACTCTATTTATAGCTGTTATAAAATAATAATCCCCTTTTCTTGTTCACTTTTATGGTCTGTCTACACCTTTAGAAATATTGTGTTTTGATGAAGAGGTAGAAATATTGAAAATCGTAAAAGCAAGAGTTTTTCAGATTCTTCAGAGGACCTTTCTCGTAGAGGTTTGGCTTTGCATTTTATTCTCTCCTCTCAAAAAAGGTTCATTATCAATTATCAGTACATTTTAAACAAAATTAGATGATATCTTCTTTCACCAACATCAAATATAATACGAACTCTCAAAACTATTTTGTAATTCATTTTCTACTATACTTTTAGCTTGCCCATTAATTAAAACAATCTGAATTTTCCAAGTCCTTCCTTAACACCATTGGGCTGTATGTAACCTATGGCCTATGACAATGTACCTTCTCTAATGTGTAGTCTCCTTATTGGAGAATGTTTTGGAAGGTCACTTTCAGAATTAACACCAGGTAAATAGCCAAGTCCCTTGCAAAGAATGGACAGTCAATACATTTATTTATTTTTTCTTTTCTTTCTCTCTTTGAGCATTGGTTAAATCCATGAATGTATTAACTTTGAAATTAATGGAAATTTGTCTTTCATAATTCATTGATTAAACAAGAACAAGCAGTTGCTTTACTTGAATGTGTTAGAATAGAAAAAGCTTTAATAAACAACTTTCTATTTCTTAGCTATTCATTACTGACATTTAAAATAGTTTATTAACTTAAATGAGTACTGTATGAAGCACTTTGTAATCTGAAAAAATAAATTTATGTGTCTATACTTAAAAAACAGAGACAGATTTCAAATATCTGCTTCTGTGAACTGTAGCCATATCTACTGGCATAGGCCTTTATCTGGGTGCTTCAATATTGAGGCTGGAGTGGTGGCTCAGCGGTTACAGCTCTTGCCTGGTATGCACAAGTACATGGGTTCAAACCCACATACACAACATATACAACATACACATACACAAGTGTCAGAGCAAAAAAAAAAGACATGAAAAACTTAATACAAATTGATTCTCTCTGTCTCTCCCTCTCACTGTCTTTTTCTCTTAAAAACATGCTTCAATATTTATTCATAAATGAGTATGGAGGTAGGCAAAATATTTCTCTAATTAATATTAAGTAAATAAGGTGGGGGTGGAGGGAAAATCCCATGGTAACAAATTTATCAAGTCAAATTTTTGGAACAAGGGTTCAGTTAAATGTGCCTCAGGAAGTTTCAGAAAATGTGAAGTTCATTCAACTATATTGGCAATTTGTAGGAGCTATGGTTTCTTTGGCCTGTTTATATATGTAGTGGCAATGAAGAAAAATAAAATTCAGGATTACAGTTTGGATTCTGAATTTTAGACATAGACACATCTGCCTTTTACAGGACATTTGATTTTTTTTTTTTTAAAGAGAGAGAGGTATGGTGAGAGAGAGAGAGAAGTAATTTTTTAAATTTAGTTTTTCGTGTGACTTTCATTCCTCTGACACTTCGTTGTGTATGTGGTACTGGGGTTTGAACACCTGTACTCGCACATGTAAGGCAAGAGCTGTAACCGCTGAACAAGCGCTGTAACCATGGAGCACCGCTCCAGCTCCAGGATATTTGATTTTAATGCACATGGGTTTCCTTTATTTACCTTCTCT
This sequence comes from Aplodontia rufa, assembly GCA_004027875.1. Lineage (NCBI taxonomy): Eukaryota > Metazoa > Chordata > Mammalia > Rodentia > Aplodontiidae > Aplodontia > Aplodontia rufa. The sequence continues at coordinate 57,155 of PVKS010001535.1, forward strand.
AAAGTGAAGAAAAAGTCTATTTCATGATATTTCCTTGAAATAAAATAAACATTGTCAGGAGAAAGCATGGTATGGTGTTTGTAACAGTCGTTAAACAAATGATGGTGATGTAAGGATTTAAGACATATATAAAATTTAGTTTATCATATTTAGAGAATGAATGATGCATACTATATAAAAACTTGATTTGAGAGATCATTATTTATTTCCTCCATTTTACCTTAATTTGTGAATTCCTTTTTCATCTCATTTATATATTGATTTTTTCTTTAGCTTTCTGTGGGATGCTCTCTCTCTTCTGTCCTACTCAATTACTGACTTACATTACTTTCTCAAAACACTATGTACTTCTTTTATCATGTTACTCTATACATTCAACAATTTTGAGTAACTAAAAAAAAAAACAATTTCTAAGAAGGCTGAACGTGTGTGTGTGCGTGAGTGTGTGTATACGCAAGTCCGTGTACCCATGTGTGATTCCTCCAGTTTAAGTTCACAACAGTGTCTGATCCAGAATAGAAGCTCAATAAAAATCTTTATGTGTGATTCCAGATTGTAGCTCAGTGGCCACGTGAGTTGTAGCTTGAATAATGACCTAGGTTTGATCCCCAGCATTAGGAAAAAACAAAACAAACAAACAAACAAAAAAGAAAAACAAAACAAAACTAAAAATTCATCTGAAATGATGGGTGCTATAACATTTAACTACATTTGTAATGATTGAATCCAAAATTCCCAACTCAATCTCAGTGAAAATTCAGGTATATGAGAAAATTAGAAAAATTTTTGTTGAATATATATATATGGCCCAGCTAACAGATAAATATTTCTATCCTCTAAAAATGTCAGAACAAACAGGAATGAATAATTGTGGTGCTTTCAGTAAGAAAATAAATCAAGACTCTCATGCAAAAAAATCTTTTTGTTTTTTTTTTTGGTTTTCAGTTGCATTTGGCCTTTGTTCTAAAGAGTTAAAAAATTGCTCAATTTAAAAGGAAATAACATTTTTGAAAGAGACCCATAAAAAATGTTACATGCTTTAAGAAAATATTTTAGTTTGTAATATAAATAAATATTAAGCAGAGGAGGTATCTTGTTATTAAATATTCTTGCAACATCTTTCCCAGGTACTTGAAAAATAGCAATCCTTTTTAAATTCTATCAATGTCACAGACAGGTATAAGAAGATAAGACCCCCTCCTACATCTACCCGCCCAGTGAAACAGAAACTTCTCACACCATTTGAGAAAATGCCTTCCTTATTTGTTTTTATATTTAAAAGCTGTCGTCAGATGGGTATCTACTAGACAGCTGGTTTTGCTTCAAATCATAAATCTGTCACGGCCAGCTTCATCGTTTGCTGTCTGACACTTTCCACTACTAATAATCTCTGTGAAGAATAAGAAGTTGGAGTGGAAAACTCTCTGTAAACCCCCTCTGTAGTACATTTGTCAGTTTCATGTTTTTAACTCCTGGTTGTGACTGTGGGGACATTTCTAATTCATTCTCATTTGAGAGTCCTCATTTTATCTGCTTTTCACAGTGCCGTGTTATCTGATGTTATTTCATGCTGAGATGAAACACTGACTATATCAGTCAGGATAACTGCTGAGAAGAAAGAACAAAAGGATTGCATATATCTAACAGTCCAGAATTTTCATTGGGGTTGTGCTGAGCTAAAGGATTTACTTATATCCCAAAAGGATTGTTTCATAACACATCGGTTCCTATAAACTTTGAGACATGTAAAGGAAGTAAGAATTCAAACACAAGTTTCACATATGGGTGAATTTTTCAAAGTGATCTCATTTTTTTCAGTGTCATTTTATTTCTCATAAGAAAAGAGTTTTGCATATGCAACAAAATTGCCCTTGGGAACTTAGATATAAAGGATAATATTCAAGAGCTCAATCTATAAAAATGGACAAAATCTTTACATTTATTGATCTAACACTTTACAAACAAGATCACGCAAGTCTTATTGGAAGTAAACATTTCAAAAACCTATGAGCCAATAAAAATGATTGAGGAGATTATGTCATCCATAGCTTTAAAATTTTAACTACAATTTAGCTTTGTCTCTTAGAATATATTTTCATGATGACCTGCCTAGAATACATTTTAAAGTTTCACATTTGATGACCTGAATATGAAGTCATTAAAGATTCAAACAATCAGAGCATATCTTGAATGTCCTTTCAACAGTCGTGTGAAAAAACTCTTCTGATATTTAAGTTTAAATCCTTTTCCAGACTGTATGCAGCCATTTTTCAAATATCAGATATCATTTTTTTCTGGTTTGAAAATACCTGATAAAAGTGTTGAAAAGCTCTTCATATTTTTTTTTCTGGTTGTTAAAAAGGGAAGGACAGTGAGAGAGACAGAGACAATCAATTTTTATTGAGATTTTCACATGGCTTTCTTTGCTCTGACACTTAGTTGTATAAGTGTGGGTGCTGGGGTTTGAACCCATCTATTTGTGCATGCCAGGCAAGCCGCATAACTGCTGAGCCACCACTCCAACCCCAAAGCGCTGCACATTCTTATAACATATTTTAATACAGCAGTTCGCTGAAAATATGGTCAGGGTGGTAGTAACGATAGTAGACAGTAATAATAGTGTAATAGTTTCCCTTTCCACTTTGAAAATCTAGTTTAAAAGATACTAATAACATTTGAAATCAATGAATATGAGAGTTAAGAAACAATAGATTTATAGATGGGTGTGGTGGAATCAAGCCTGTAATCCCACTGACTCAGGAGGCTGAGTCAGGAGGATGGTGAAGTTTGATGCGAGGTTCGACAACTTAGACAGACCCTAACTCAAAATTTTCAAAGAGGGCTGGAGATGTGACTTAGTGGTAAGGTACTCCTGAGTTCAGTCTCCAGTATTAAAAAGAAAAAAAAAAAGGATAGATTCACAGGTATAATTCTACAATTCAAGATTATATAGAGAGCATGCTATTATAATTATAGTCAGTTGCCTATGAAGAAAAGTTATTTATGGATTAGGTTAATATTTAATTAATATACATAACATTATAACCAAATTCAAATAATATAATGTAATATCATGTTTCTTATTAATTATATTCATATTTGTATATATTTTTTCTTTTACCTCTTTTAAAGGAATAAAAATGTATTTCATGAAAACTTTCATAGTAAGAACCATAATATGGATCACTACTTAATGTATTAGAAAAAATTGAAAAGATTGTTCTTTTGTGTCAAAGTAATTCTTACTTTATTTGCCATTCCAGTGAAATATTGACCTCAGAATTTCATGTTTGATCTTAGATTTTTGAACCCAGTTACCAATTTGTTAACTGTTAACAATGCTTTAATTCTGGTTCCAGGTCTGATCATTTATGTAACAATGATATCATTTACTCTCAAAATAATAATTGAATAGTCAATATTAGTCATATGTATATTTTATTAGATGAGAAATTCTACTTTAGAATAATAAGAAATATAATAGAAGTTAACTTTTAAAATTAACACATCACTAACTTAACCATAATGAAACAAGGATTGTGCTGTTGATATGTAATAGAAACAATTATGATGCAGACAATTGTGAATCAGAGAAAATGTGAAGGGAAATTAAAACATTTTATCAAGATTGTTGTATGTCAATACTCATGCAATTATAGGAAGAAATGAAAGATTGAAACTCCAACCTGATACCGAGTTGCTCTAAATATTCACACGCAGGTTTTGTGGACACATCTTTAAAGTACAAAGGAGTAAATATGAAGAAATTTCTTTGCTGGATCTTACAATAAAACAATGTTTAATTATATGAGAAGCTGGCAAACTGTCTTCAATAATGACTATGCAATTTTGCATTCCCACTAACAAGAAGGAATTACTACTTCTCCACATCCACACTAGTATTTGGAGATTTCAGTATTTTTGATCTTGCCTATTTAAATAGATAGGTGATAGTATCTCATTGGTAGATTTTTTCTGCAATTTTTAATACTATATGATATTGAGCACCTTTTAACATGCTTAGCTGTCATCTGTATATGTTCTTTGATGAGATTTCTTTTCCAATTTCTTTCCATTTTTTACTTGCATTGTTCATTTTTTATGGTTGAGATATTTTTATTGAGAAATTTATTTGTTGAACAATCATACAAGTTTTTAACAAAATAATATAAAATATATGTAGATTCTGAAGATTAGATTTACCCCCAAGAGTGCCCTCCCCAATTACCTACCCTATCCCTCCTTTCCCCTTGTTGCAACATCTCTAAAAAAGAACTAGGTTGTGTAACATTACACCTTATCTGGATTTAACACATGATAATAGACCACCTTTCTCAATGGCCAGGGTCTAGTTCCAACCTCCACAGATGAATGAAGACATTCAACCCTGTGTTATGCTGATTTCACCAAGCATAATTTCTTCCATAGTGAACCATTTTCCTTCAAAGGCTGCAATATCGTTGTTTTTAATTGCTGTGTAAAATTCCATGATATATATATACTGCAGCTTTTGGATCCATTCATCCAGTGAGGGACATTTGGGTTGTTTCCATGATTTAGCTATTGTAAATTGAGCTGCTATGAACATAGATATTGTTGTGTCACTATAATGTGCGGATTCTAAATCCCCTGGAAAAATATCCAGGAGAGGAATAGCAGGATCATATGGTGGTCTCATCCCTAAATTTTGAGGATTCTCCACACTGCTTTCCAGAGGGGCTGCACCAGTCTGCAGCTCCACCAACAGTATGTTGGTGTGCCTATCTCTCCACAACCCCTCCAGCAAGGAAATCACTATATATTTCGAGTAGCAGTTCCCTTTTGTGACTTTTCTTCTCATTTTCTTCACAGAGTCTTTGATAGTAAGAAATTTTTAATTTTAATAATTTCCAGCTTATCAGTTATCTCTACTGTATTTGGTATTATAGGTAAAAGTCATTACATTTTCCAAGATTGTTTAATTTTTCTTTGTGTCTTCAGAATTTTATGGTTTTGCATTTTGCAATTAGGTATGATTCAGTTTGAGTCAACTTACAGTGTGTTATATCTGTATCTGGATTTATGGGATTTATTTTTCTCTTTGTGTGTCAGGGTCAAGTACATTTATCCATTCTTCTGCCAATGAATACTGTTTTAAGAACTGTATCTTTATGGGGTTGGGGATTTAGCTCAGTGGCAGAGTGCTTGCCTAGCATGCCTAAGGCCCCAAGTTCGGTCCTCAGCCCTGAAAAAAAAAAGAGAACTGTATCTTTATAGTATATCTTAAAAGAGAGAGAGAGAGAGAGGGACAGTGAGAGGGAGAGAGAGAAACAGAGAATCAATTTCTATTTGTTTTTTTTCAGGTGGCTTTCATTGCTCCTACACTTGGTTGTATACATGTTACAGGGGTTCAAACTTGCATACTCACACATGCCAGGCAAGCACCATAACTGCTGAGCCACTACTCCAATACCTTATAGTATATCTTGAAGAAGAATATCATCTATCTTCTGCTGTGTTCTTACCCTTTAATATTATGCTAATTAGTATTGATATTTAACCAAATGTTATTTAAAATATTAAAATACGTATTTTAATAGTCTTGGTGTCAAAGCTTTCTTAGTCAAACTAAGATGTTCACAAGTCATTTTGTCCCCCATACTGTAAATGCATTAAGCCTGTCCAAGTTTATCAACATAGGGGTTTTAAAAGATTTCTAGACAATTTCTCTTTAATGTATGATAAGACAGGGAAAGGGAAATTTGTATTCGCTTCAAAACTACCAAGTAGAAGGTGTAGAATTGAACTTACTAGCATGGCATGATGAGGCTATAAGTGCTCAAAACATGCTTATGTTTTGGTAGGTGCTGTGAAGCTCTAACTAGGGAAAGGAAATACCAAGGGTAGGTGAAGATAGAAGTCATCCTGTGCAGCTGATTTGATTAAAAGTTATTTCGTTATTAAAAGTTATTATCATTGTAATGTTATTTGCTGGGTGCCAGCAATGACTCCTTTACTTGGCCATGACTGAAACAAATTGTATGATTTTCATGCAGAAAGCTTTCTCTCTGATCTTACTTAAATATTATCACAAGAAATATTTTTAAATAAAACTTTGCTAGCTCTACTAACTTTGCTAATCTTCGAGAGTATAATAAATTTAACTTAGAGTCTCATTGTACTTCACACTGCTACTCTATATTGCTTATCATTTTAATTAAGCCATTCTTTTATATTTTTAAATTGATTTTTCAAATGATATATGAAAACAAAACTTGTACACATGAATGAGGTAATATGTGATGTTTCAAAGCAGTTAATGTTGTAAATTTTACTTCTATGTCATTTATCAGAATGTTAGTTCCATGATAAGCAGTCATAAGAACTTCACACTTCTGAGTAGACCTCTTGCATAACACAGTCTTTTCACACATCAGAGTAAATTCACATTTGTATAAAGAGTGAATACATCAATTAATATATTGTTAGAGTTCATGAATAAATCATTTAACTGAATACATAAGTGAATATATTGTTGAACATTGTGAACTATTTTGGGTAGTATTATTTTCTGAACAGAAGGTAAGAAAAAGTATTTAATTTAAATAACTAATGGAATTAAAATTTAGAAACTCTGGGAGTAGCCTAAAATAATCACTGCTGACTTTCCCTAAGAACAAAATTATTTCTTCAATTTTAATTGCACAAATTAAACATGAAAATTATTACCAAATACAAATAAACTGAGAAACTAAAATTGTGCTCTTCACCTTGGTGTAAAGATGAGATTTCTTAAATTTTCATTCAACTACAACTATGTTATCATTAACTGAAGAAATATTCATTAAAAGATTTCTCTTAGGGGCTGGAGCGGTGGCTCAGCGGTTTCGGCGCTTTCCTGGCAAGCACGAGGACCTGGGTTTGAACCCCAGCACCATGTACACAACTAAGTGTTGGAGCAACTAAGGCCATGTGAAAAACTAAATAAAGTTGATTCTCTCTTTCTCTGTCTCTCACACTGTCCCTCTCTCTTTAAAAAAAAAAAAAAAAGGATTTCTCTTCTCTTCTTCTCCCTCTCTCCCTCCACCCTGTGCGGTCTCTCTCTCTCTCTCTCTCTCTCTCCTCTCTGTGTATCTCTGTAATTAGTCATTCATTTGATGTGAGCATGTCTGGAATCATGACATGATTTTTCCTTACAATAATAAAAGCCTAAAATTGTTATGCTAAGATTTATTTTCTTGAAACTTCTAATAATAAAATAAAATTGCAGTTTCACAGCTGTGATGGTTCCTTAGTTTCCACAGAAGATTTTTTTTTTTAATAAAGCAAAGACTGAGAATCCATCCATATTCAAATGTTCCCCTTGGATGATGGCTCAATTATTACTGTTGGTGCTAATCATCTCAGTACTTGGCAAGACTCATTCATACTGCAGGAAAGCAAACTTTCCCAGAAATCAAAACACCAAATGTTCTGAACAAAATAATTGGAGGATATGGGTCCCCTTCGACTCTGAAATTTTCACTTGACAGAACCTTGACAAATGTGAGTGGGTGTTTAATCAAAAGGATATTTGTCATAGAGCATAACTCACAATTTTCAACATAGCAAAGGAAATATTTGGTTCCTATGGTGAAACTGGAGCTTAAATCTGGACAGATCATTCCAAGTCTCACATACACATTGGTTTTTAATTCAGAATTCAATGGTTTAATGATTCAGTTTCTGGGATTTGCACAGATAGGAAAGCAATGGCTTATTTTCCCTCCAAAGACAGTGACAGTAGGATCATTTTTTGACTATACTCACATGTTTTAGATGCTGAGTCTGAGGCCCTGAATTGAAGAGAGATCCATGTATTTCCTTTATGCATTTTTATCAAATGACGATGATATACCCATCATCATGGTGTTGATAATTGTATTAAATTTGTTTTAAAATTAACTTGCGAGGACAGAGACAGACAAGAAAGGGAAAGAGACTGTGCATTCACATTTTACTTTTTTAACAAACTAAAGTTTCTCATCTACAGCAATTTAAGATAAACTAGTGCACCTTGGAAAATGCCAGTTATTAAGGTTGAAGAAGAATATACTTTAGAGGATTTTTAAAGCTATATAAGTAGTTTCAAAAATATGCCTATTACAGTACTATGATTTTTCTATGATTTTTATTTATTTTTTTTGTCTTGCCTGTATTTCTCCCCATCAGTGCTAATGCATTAGTGAAAGCAAAAGCTATAAAAAGCATAAAATCAAACATAAAATCAGTTGTTCATAGGCAATGTAATATATGTGGACTATGTTAGAAAAAAACAGTTTATACTTCTTGAGCTTATTAAGGGTTGGGCACATTTCATAAGATCTTATTTAAAAGAAACCTGTAATCAGTATTTTAAATGCCCTATTTTACAATGAAGCATATATTAACGGAAAGAGTGGTCAATTACTTTCCCTAGCCAGATAATTAAAGAGCTTGTATTCTAAACTGGAATATTTGAAATCTAATCTCATTTGCTCAATTTATCTGAGGTAAAAACCTTAATCTCATAGGTACATTTTTCTTAAATAGCATTATCTTCACATGGTTCTTATTCCAACTTTCATAGTGTTTACCTCACTGAGACATCAGATTGATTATCCTAACTATTCCAAATACCTCAGATCTTTCAAGAATATTAAATTTTTACAAAACTCATCAAATACCAAATATGCTACAATTTTGGGCCAGAAACAGGCAATGAAATTGGGAAACGATTGCAGCTCTTTCAGATGTTGGTGCAAACCAGTGATCAACATTATTTGCTGTTTTGATACATTCCTGTACTTTGCCACTGGACAGTGCAATATGTTTACAGCCTCATTTACCGTGGCCCATGCCATTAGCTCCCTACTGCTGTGTGACAGGGTGCTTAGATTTCACTCGTGTGATCAGATTTTGTTATAAATGATATAAACACGTTGGTGATCTTCTACCTTATAAGAAGACATATTTTTAGCAAACTACATGTAATTTGTAACATGACCCTAACCTAAAAAGTGGAATTATATCTATTAACTTGTCATTTTTCGTTATTTTGCAAAGTAGGTCACAGGTTTATTCCCGTATTTTGTGTCTTGTAACAAGGAAAGATGAATGAAATTTTGCCTTTGAAGTTTACTACATTTCCTATTGAACTTTTTATGCCAATTTATTTAATGTTTAAAATATACATATTTGTGTATAACATATATGTTGACATTGATGTATTTAACTAGCAGAGAAAAAAAGACTATTAATTAGGAAGAATTGTATAAGCCCAAATCTGCATTTCCCCCCTGAGATTGACCTTTTAAAATGAGTGCTCTAAATCAACAAATTTTAGCTAAATCAGCCAAATACTTCATAGTTTATTTCAACAAACAAATTTTAACTCACTCTCATGCATTCTGTTTATGCACATCTTAATTAGTCAGTGAATGAATGACCAGTGAATACATATTTTTAAGATTTTAGAAGAAAACAAAATGTTTGTGTGTGTGACTGGGAAATCTTTTTCATGAGAGATTGCCTGCTGACCAAATGAATTCCTTCCTATCTATCTATCATGGACTTCAATTTTCCAACAGAATAGCCTGATTCATCACTGTGATGCCAATGACATTCTCCTCTATCTATCGTTCCCTACTGATCCCACTGGGGATTCTCTAATATGTCAGATTTACGTGGAAGATATTAAGTTTGATATAAAATTTCTTGCAGCTAAAAAATTGCTAGCAAGAGAGGGTATGCCTTGACTTTGATTTTCGTACAGAAATTTTAATCACTTAAAAATGAAAATGATCTCAAAAATGTATTGTCAAGCAATTTCATTTTATTCATGATGAAAATTAGTTTCAAAAAAGAAACATGATGTGGTTTTGACTATCAAAGTAATTAAAGATTCAAACCCAGATTTCTAATTTGAAAGAAATGTATCTACCCCATATTAAACATTCATAGGCAGCTTCCAAGCCAGGAAACAGAAAACTAACTGTGTCCTTAACATTAAAATGACAAACCTTCCCTGTAATATGATTGGCAAAGACATTTCTGAGTTTTTTTCCACATCCAACGTCTTCCAGATTGCTTTTTCTCTTCATTCTTCTTCATCCTCCTGAAAGAAGTTCTAATAGTTTATAAAATATAAATAAATATGTTACTGATTATGTTATTGTTTCAGATAGAATCTACTCAAATGGATATTAATTCAGTTTTTACTATTATATCTGTCCCTGTTTTCCTACATATCTATCTCTCACCTACTCATAGTGCACTAATCACTATTGTCGGCTGCTATGTTCTCTGGTTCCTATTTCTCTGTTTTCTAAACCCAGCCACCATAGGCAAAGGCATAGAAATCATGAGCACATGTTATCTTGATATTTAATTCCTGTACATGCCACCTGTGTAAGCAGCAATGGAAGAAATTATGCTGAGTAAAATTAGCCAAACCCAGAGACTAAAAGATTAAATATTTTCCCTCATTTTTGGAGGCTAGAGCAAAATCTAGGCTTGGGTGAATGGTCAAGCTCATGTACTAGATGCACCAAAATCAAAGGAACACATAATCTAGGGGAACCATAGATATGTTTGATGGGGCTGAGAAGAGGAAAGAGGAAGGTGAGAGTGAGAATGATAATGAGGGATCTAGCAGGGGAATCAATAGTGTAGCCTACTCTTCATTCCCCTGAGAAGCCAAATAATACTTATGCAATCATTTAATACTGGAAAATGCACAATCATGTGTGTGTGTGTGTGTGTGTGTGTGTTTGTGTGTGTGTGTAGAGAGAGAGAGCGAGAGAGAGAGAGGTTTATATCTGTTATGGGCAGAAATATAGAAGAGTCAAAAGACTGGGGTTAGGGTCATGTGGGGGTGACTCTAGACTAGGATTAGAGGCATATCATATTGTTATTACGTATGTATCTATGATTGTACAACAATCCAACTCCTCAACAAAATTTTAAAAAATAATTAAATGAGAATAACTGGGAATTAAATAAATTATGTTTTCATTTATTCATTTGGACATTATCATTAATGATTTCAGAGAGATCATGAAAATAATCTCTGAGAAGAAGATATGACAGAAAATTAGAAAGTCTCTTACCTTCTTAAATTTGTATTCTAGTGAGAGTGACAATTGACAAACATAAGTGGACAACTGACAAATAAACGTGTACACATATCTATGCATGTATAGATATATGCATATATATAATCTATACTGTGCTATTAAACACAGCTCATGAAGTAAGATATGGTACAGAAAAGAGATACTGAGCAATGAATATTATTGTTCTAAATATTATGTTAAGGGAAATTTTTCTAAGGAATGAGTCCTGGGCAAAGATATGAATGAAGAAGATATCCTTCAAAGGATCAAGAAATGAATATTCTTAGAGTGAGGGGGAAAAAGTCTAGATCTCATTAAGGGAATGGACTCATTAATTTGAGAAAACTAAAGCCATAGAATTGCAGTATACAGAAACAAAGGACATGTGACAACATGGATGGTTTACACACATGCAGTTCAGAAAAATTAATTACCTATGATCTTATTTATGTGAAGTTCAAAAATATAGAATCAGTTTCTGTCGGGAATAAGAATCATCTGTTGGGGAAAAGGAGCAAGTAGTAGAGTCCACTTTGAGGGGTTTATAAGATTTCACATTTTGAACAGAGAATTTTTTAACTATGCACTCATTTTTAATGAGAATTTCTATAAAAATTTTATAACAATAACTCTACTTCCTTTTTTCTTTCAATATGTTATGTGTTATAATACGTTTTGTCTTTTCCTTCCTAAAAAAAAAAAATAGACCATTCACTAGCTGGTAACAACTGCTGAGGGTAAATGATTAAATTTGCATGACCTCTCTCTTTCTGAAAGAAAAAGCATCCTACAGTAGTCTGAGTAGAGAAAAAACATCCGTTAACCATCTTTCTACACTGCATCTGAGGGGCTATTCAGCTCTTAGTCATTGTTTCCCTGACTTTATATTGTTAATAATTTCCTTATATTAGTTTTCTATTTCTGCTATCGTTAATTACCACTAACTCTGTGAATTAAATGAAGCCCAAATTAGTTTTCTTACAGTTTTGGAGATCAGAAGTCCAAAATCAATTTCACTTGGCTAAACTCAACATGTCAGCTGGGCTGGTTTCTTCAGGAGCTTCAAAGTGGAAAATTCCCTCCTTGTGCTTTCCCAGTGGACCCTTCCTTTACCACAGAAACACATCATTCTAATTTCTACTCTGTTATCATGTCACCGTCTCTTCTTCTGGCTTCCTCTTATGCTGAAACTTATGATTGTAACAGGCGGTATAATCCATTTTGCCCATCTGAAGGTACTCAATCACGTTTGCAAAATCCCCTATGGTCACAAAAGGCATCCTTTACAGACTCTAAGGACTGGGACTTGAACAGTTGCAGGGCATTTGTTGACACATTACATGGTTGTTAGGAAATCATTGATATTAAGGTTTATTCTTAAGAAATCAGTATGTCCGGTGTTCGAGATAATTAGAAAAGGCCCACTTATCACAATTTGCAACACTGAATCTTATATTTTCTTGAAATTCTTTCTGAAGCCCTGAGGGTTTTTTATTATTTGCTTTTTTGTTTGCATATGATGCTCTGGATGGTGCTCAGGGCCTTGAGTGTGTTAGGAAAGTTCTTTACCACTGAGCTGCACACCCAGACCACCCCTAGGTTTTATTTGAAGCATTCATCTGCCGTAAAAAAAAAATAATGAATTCAGTGGTGGTTATTATTTCTAATTTGACAGAAATTATGTTCTTAATCTAGCCTGATATTTTACAAAACATGAAATCATAAATTTGGAAATATTTAGGAGATTTTCCTTATCCTTTACTTTTCCAAAATAATTTGAATCAATGATATAAACTCTCTTGTCTTCTATCAATTAATTCTTCATTAAGTTATTATTTAAATATACTATCAGGAAAAGTTGAGTTCACATTTTTCTTTTTTTTTTGAGTTCACATTTTTCTTGAATGGGACTTCCTACAATTTATATTTCATCACTTTGATGCACTCAATTTTGAAAAAAAACTGGAAGATTTTACGCATCTACAAATACAATGACAGACCTTCTTTAATTATAGATGAAACAACTTAAAACAGTAACTTGATTTATTTTTACTAAATGACCCGTAAGCATCTAACTCCATTGCAAGTTAGGAATATAACTAAAATTTATTCATAATAATAGACTAAAGTAGTTTCCATTTCTTTTTATTATTCTGTGGTATTTAGTAGAATTTTCAGTTATAAAAAGGCTAACAAAAGAAAACTCATTATGGAAGAGTTCTTTAAAAGAAAGTACCTTATAAAATTTTACATCTGTACCTTTGAAATCTTACATAACTTGAAAGTTACAGATAAAGGAATGTTTCCAGAATAGAGTAATAAAATAAAAGGGATGGTAGAAAAGAAATATTTTCAGATTTACATAATATAAGAAATACATTTATTTTAAAAGAATTTTTAATTATAAAATTATAAGTAATATTTGATATTTCCCCAGAATTTTCTGTATTCCTATGTGCCAATGTTAATTTACTCTTGCCTACTTCTCTGTTGTCTAGTGTATATTATTTTTTTACTTCTCCCTATATTTTTTCTTAGTCTTAAAGATTTACTTAAATATATATTATTGAGGAGCAAGTCTTTGCTATGCAAATGTTTCACCCTTAACCTTAATAACTCTTATTAAATATATGTTTGCAATTGAGTCTCACTGTGCCCAAGTGTCTAGAGAGGAAAACTGACATGGATGAGATAAAATCATGAATTTTCATTTCCATTCTGTTTTAAAAGTTACAAGATGAGCTACTATTGTATAGTACATCACTGTTCTTTTCTGAAATAATTTCAGTTAATCCACCATGTTTCTTATTGATCACCTTCTATTTTTAAGTTGTTGTCATAACCTGATACTTGAAAGGAAAATGGCTAATGGTGGTACAAGTCAGGTATTCAAATTAGTGTCTCCAATCTTTTGAAGTGACCTCCAGTTTGTGCTAGAATGACTGTTACTATGGTTACCTCCAGAGAGATCTTCAAGATAAAAAAAAAAAAAAACAGAAAAAAATAGCTTAACAATTTGCCAACTCTACTACTTACTATTAACTGTGTTAATTATTTTTCTCTTCATTATGATTGGGAAATAAAAATACAAGAAAAGAGTGTTTGCTGCCTTAAAAAAGAAGTAAGAGAAATAAATACCATCTAAAGAGTGAACATTTTAAAATTCATTATTTTCAAGATTATGTAGTTGTAGGCCACACAATTAATGCAATCCTATTAATGATTTCTATTCTCCATACTTTAGATTTTGCTTCATAATAAAATATAAGTTTAATATAAAATATCAATATAAACAACAATATCATTGGTTTTCCATTGCTGTGACAAATTCCTAGAAGTTTATCAACTTAAAACAGTACAATATTCATATTTCACAGTTTCTGTTATCAGAAGTCTAGTAAGCTCTATGTCTACCAGAAATTTCTCAAGTTTCCATCAAATTATTGACTGACTGCATCCTTACCTGCCAACTTTACTTGGGAAGGATCTGCTTCCAATATGATCCAGGTGTTAGCTGAGTTCACATTTTATGGTTTCAGAACTGAATTCTCCCTGGTCTCACCTGTGATTGGCTGTTTACTCGTCTTAGCTCCATGAGGTTTTCCTCAGATTTTTGGCATTCATCATGGAGAAACTTTGAGTAGAATCCTTAAATTGTTTCCAAAACAATAAAAAATAAAAAGCTAGGAAGAACTTTTTAAAGCTTATGTAAGTTATATTAAATTTAAAATTAACTTTGTCATGTAAAAAAACTCAATCATGAAAAAACAATAAAACAAGAAATTCACAATATGTATATCTATGCATTGTGTGTATCTATCAGGCATGTGAAAAATGCTGCCTATCTCAATTCATGAATGTTACAAAATCAGCTGGTTTAGGTTCAGGTAAGTGTCTCTTCTGGTCTTCTTATTATTGGTTGGTGATTGTGGGGTCATTTGTGCAGTTACAATTCACTAGATTTGAGATTGTGGCTGGCTATTATGTAACGGCCTTGGCATGGGATAATGGTAAGGAGCTTTTCTTCATCTTCTCTCTCATTCTCCAGCAGGGCATCCTAGAACTTATTAATAGGGAAGTGTCAGAGTTCTGAAAAGGAACATAATTTTGCAATTTTGGCTCAGGATCCAAATTGTCCCTTCGGCCACTGGTCATGGTTAGTCTTTAGTTTTATCTACATTGAAGGGATGGGTTAGAAACAATCTCCACACCATAAGAGATGAGAAGAACCTTCTCATTTTTGCTGTCTCACAGTTTATATTTTCTAAAAATGTTGAATTAGGACAAAGAGGGAAAAGTGTTTCAGTGAATATATAGTCACAAATACACATCAGTTAACATCCATATTATTTATTTCAAAATTTCAGATTAAAAGTGTCCAATGAGGGACTGAAAGAAATCAGCTATAATCTAGAAGATATAAATGAACTCTCCCATACAGAATAGGTAACTTTTGCAACTATAATCATATAGATTGAAGGTAAGAAGAGGACTAGAAGAAAGAAGAGGGGGCTTTTTACCTGACAACTCCTCACTGTCTCTCCTGCTAAGAACTGTAGCCCTTTTCTGCTGTTTTTAAAAACTTTTGCTACCATATTCATTATTTCCACAATCTACCAGAACTGACCTCTTCATGGGCACATAATTAATATTGTTCACTATAATTTCCAAAATTATTATAGTTCCCACCACCACCGTAGTTACTACCACCAATATTTCTTCCTTTTTTATTAACAAATTTAGTTGTTGATCAAAAATGCTTCCAACAAAATAATATAATATATATATATATTCTGAAAATTAGATTTACCCCCTATAGCACCCCTAATTGAACCCCTCCCCCTTCCTTCCCAATACATCTCTACGAATGCCTTAGGTTGTGTGTCACTACACCTTTTCTGGGTTTAATATACTAGAGTTGACCACTTTTCACACTGGCCAGGGTCTAGCTCCAGCCTCCAAAGATGAGCAAAGTCATTCAACCCTTGACTCTCTGGTTTAGGCTGACTTCACTCAGCATGATTTCTTCCATAGCCATCCCTTTACCTTCAAAGGCTGCAATATCATTGTTTCTAATTGCTGAGTAGAACTCCATGGTATATATGTACCACAGTTTTTGGATCCATTCATCCAGTGAGGAACATCTGGGTTGTTTACATAATTTAGCAATTGTAAATTGAACTGCTGTGAACGAAGATATTGCTGTGTCACTGTAATGTGCTAATGCTAAATCCCCTGGAAAAATACACAAGAGAGGAATAGCTGGATCATATGGTGGGCTCATCCCTAGATTTTTGAGGATTCTCCACACTGCTTTCCAGAGGGCCTGCACCAGTCTACAGTTCCACCAACAGTGTGCTAGTGTACCTATTTCTCTGCAGCCCCTCCAGCATCTATTATTATTTATTTTCTTCATTTTTGCCATTCTAACAGGTGTGAGGTGATATCTTAATGTAGTTTTGATTTGCATTTCTCTGATTACTAGTGATTTAGAGCATTTTTCTCATGTTTCATTGGCTTGATCAATGTCTTCTGTTGGGAAGTTTCTCTTTGGCCCATTTGTTGATTTGGTTGTTAGTGTTTTTGAGATTAACATTTTTGAGGGTTTTGTAGATTCTGGATATGAGAGCCCTATCAGAAGAATCACAGGCCATGATTCTCTCCCATTCTGTAGGAAGCTTCTTGACAATTTTGATTATTTCCTTGGAAGTGCAAAAGCTTTTTATCTTTATGACATCCCCTTCACTGATTTTTTACTTTACTTCACTTCCTTCACTTTGGGAGACACGTTGAGAAAGTCTTTGCCTACTCCCAAATGCTGGAGTGTTAGATCTAATTTGACTTTAATCAGTTGCAAGGTAGCTGGTTTAATTGCTAGCTGCTTAATCCATTTTGATTTGATTCCCATGCAAGGTGAAAGATATGTGTCTAATTTCAACTTTCTGCAAGTGGCTGTTCAGTTTGTCCAGCACCATTTGTTGAATAGACTGTCTCTACTCCATGTAATATTTTGTCCCCCTTTGTCAAAAATCAGATGCTTAAAGATTTGTGGGTTTCTTTCAGGGTCTTCTATTCTATTTATTCCATTGGTCTTCATTCCGATCTTAATACCAGTACCATGTTGTCTTTGTTACTACAGGTCTATAGTATAATTTTAGATCTGGTATAGCAAAACCACTTGTTTTGTCTTTCTTGCTTTGTAATGTTTTGGCTATTCTGGGTTTTCTTATTGTTCCAAATGAATTTGATAATTGATTTTTCTATATCTGTAAAGAATGACCTTGCTATTTCTTCCTTCATTATAACCATCATGTCCTCCTCCACCACTACCATATCCACCACATTGGTTTCCATATCCTGGTCCACCAATACTATAACATCCTGTACTATTATAACCAGGACTACCACTATAGTTACCACCATAACCTCCAAATCCTTTGTACCACCATGATATCTTGTGTTCCACCTTTTCCTTGACTAGAATCTTGGCATATTAAAAAAGTAGAATACAAATTTGGACTCGACTTTTGTACTTTATTTTCAGAAAGTTATTCATACATAATAAAAATAGTAGTCATTAAACTTCCTTCCTCTTTATGACTCTTTTAGATTTCATAAATACTTCTCTTTATCTTTGCCTTAGAAATTTTCAAAACCTAAATAGCTTTCCCCATTTTTTAAAGGATTGGGTGTGTCTTTGCTGTTTTTCCTTCTTTTGCACATTCTCAGGGGCAGATAATTAATGAGATATATCTAATTATTTTTACTACTCAGTTTCTTTTAGACAATGCTAAACAAAAGAAAACTGAATGTTTATTGTATATATTAATATTGGCATAATTATACCTTAAAATATGCAAGTTCATTGTTTTAGAGTAAATAATATTTGATTCCCACAATGGCAGGACCTTTTTCTATAAACAGACACTAAATTCACTGCCAGTGCTCTAGCATCTAGGAAAGGTTGAATGGCATCTGCTTCACCCATATATACAAATGTACAGAAAGTTTGTCAACTTCTCTTTTTTTTTTCATTAAAATGCATGCTTACATGTAATTCAAGGTGTGCAATATTGAAATGATCATTAGTTTTGATTTTCTTAAACAAGTTTTTGCAAAAATAAAAAATAACAAAGCAAAAAGGAATGAAGAGATATTAGAATTGTTATTAAATGGATAAACCTTTTGACAATCTTTTATATCCCTGCCATATGAACCATATCATTTTGTGCCTCATGTCTTCTGAAAATGTGCAACATACCGTGCTGCTTGTTAAGTAGAGATCAAGTTTGAAACTGAAAAATATGGATGCTAGCATTGATTTTACTCACTCAATTAAAATGGAATTTTTGAGAATCTAAGAAGTACCTGGCAGATATTGGGAAGTGAGCAGTGACCAAAATAGCATTGCTTCTCCTAAGGCATTTGTATTTTACAAGATGAAGGAGAATGATAAATAACTGACATGAAATGGGTTGGGGCTGATTCACTATGGTAATCTATGATAGAATACAAGATGAGATATCAAGTGTGATAAAAGAGTGTTCTATGCATCATCAGAATCCCATACACACATCTGCAGTTCTTGTCTTCTTGTAAATGAAAATAAAACTTTTCTGTTGCAGTCTGTCTTTCCGACTGACTGCACTGGTCCTATCAGTAGGACAGATAAAATTATTTGGAAATAATACCTCAGGAGCAATTCTTTTTTTGCTATCATCTTCTCTTCCCTCAGTGGAACAACTATCACATTTGTTTTGTGAAGTCTTCTGAGTTCCCCAGCAGTTTTTTCATAGCATTAGGTTATTCAATATGTCACTTTGCATTAATTTCCATATGTTCTCAATTTCCCTTCAAAAACTCTGTCATGTTCTATGGGGATCACTTTTAAATAGACCAAAATCCTTCTCTCAAAGTGTTTTAGTCTGGATGGCCCAGATAAACAGAATTAATAGGATATATGCAAACATATAGAAAGGAATTTATTATGAGAGATTAGATCTTGCAATAAGGGAGACTGAGAAGTCCCACAGTCTGCAAGCATGTGGACCAGGAAATTAAGTGCTACAGCTTGTACCCAAATATGAAGACTTGAGAACAAGGGACCAAGAGTGTAAGGCCAGGTTTGTGTATCAGTGCTTAAGAACCAAGTAAACTGATGTATGAGGGCAGGAGAAGATGGATGTTCCAGTTCAAACTGAAACAAATATCCTTTTCCTCCAAATTTTCTACTGTTCAATCTCTCAATGAATTGCATCATTACTATTTTGGAAAGAAGTATCTACTTAGCCTATCAATTCAACTGTAAGTCTCTTTCAAAATCACTCTTACAAATAAATCCCAAAATAATGTTCACCAGCTACCTGGGCATCCTTTAGCCAAGTTAAGTGCATACAATGTCTCCTGGGCAGTACACAACTAAACAGAGATTAATGGAAATATCATTATAACTTTTATGAAGTTGATATAAAGGATCTCTTTTATGAAGTGGCATTCCTCTAAGCACATGATTAAGGCTCCTGAATTAAGAAGAGAGGCCTGTGAACATTGAGCAAAAGGAACACTCAGACTGAAGGAACATACTGCAAAATTCTTGATAATTTGAAGGCTGTTATATTTGGTGGGTAAGGAGGGTGTGAGTAAGGGTGGAGATCTGAAGAAAGAGAGGGAAACTCATTAAACCTTTCATTTTTCCCTGAATGAGATGCAAGGAACTTAAGCAGAACAGTTATATAATGTGATATATTTGACACACAACATACTGGCTGCTTAATGGGGAATAGAATGTGGAGGACAAAGTTGAAACAGGGAGACCTGAAAAAAAGCAAGGGACAATATTGATCACCTTATAAAGGTTAAAGACTACCAATACTGTGAGCTAGAATTGGGTGGTGAGAACAAAAACTGTTTCTGAGTATAATAATGGAACAGCTAATAGGGTTTGATCTCAGTTATGAAAGAAGATGAAAAACCTAGTTGGTTTGTAGGTTTTTGTTTGAAAACTGAACAAATGGAGTCTCCTAATAAAATTAGGAAAACTACAACAAAGACAGATTGACAAGAAGGATCAAGGGTCTAGTTTCAGAGAGTATGATTTTGTGACATCTGTACACATCCAAGACTTTGGCAACAATTCTCCTCATATTAATAGACAACATATGTAACCAGTGAATATCTGCCCTAACTCATGACACATGTTATTGGAAATGTTCAAGCTTGTTGATCCATTCCAATAGCAGCTCCAAGATTTCCATGGGACCTTGAAAGTGTGTCAATATGTTCTTTAAGATGGGACTAAGCCAGAGTAGCTATGGTATATAGATTTAAATTGCGTTTAAGTAGAACAATGTACTTACTTATACTTTGTATTACAATTCAGAATAAATTGTAAATGATCCTGAAGATTTTAATTCACATTTTTAGTCCTTCATCTCTACTTCAATATTATACATTGGGAATGAACCACATATGAAGTTGATAAATACATATTAAACTGATAAGATGCTACTAGCATAAAGGAAGTTAAAAAATAAGACAAATAAACTAAACCAACAAACTAAAACAAAACAAAATAAATTTATTGTTAGAGAACATGTTATCTTGGAAAATAAAAACATTAAACAATTAGTAGAAATCAGCATAAAATTTTGAAGGAAAAATATATGGTGTGACAAAGTAATATAAAAGGTTAGAATTTAGATTTATTGTGTGGGTTCAAGACCAACATTTAAGGAAACACCTAAGTTGAGACCAACAGAATCCATAGTAGGGAGTCAGCTGGGTAAAGGCTATGTGTACTGCTTTAGAGTTGGAATTGGGAAGACTTCAGAGAAAAATACAGTATAAAAAGTAATTTATAAATTCTTGAATAAGATGAAATGATATATAAGTGTACATTATTATCAATGTTTACATTCTTGGAATTTAAATGTCAGAGAAATTTCTGTCTGACTAAAGGCATAGTCAGTATAGAAGCTTTGAATGCAACCACATGACAATGGCAGCAAATAGTTCAACATCTTATCTTAGAACTCACTAGCTCCTTGCAAAGAGGCAGAGAAAGCAGTAAAGATGCCAAGACCTGGAATTAGCAGGGAGTGTGGACAAGATGCAGGGGCCAATGCCTAAGAAGGGCTGTTCTATTTGCCAAAGCAGTTATTGAGTTGCTACAGATAGATCATAGCATCACTCACAAGCAGAGCACAGTTGCAGGGACCTGGGAATAGAGATTCATAAAGCATGCTGTTGGCCACCAGAACTGTTCATCAGCTGGTGAACAATGGGATGAGGGTTCCCTGATGCACATCTCTGCTGTTCAGGTCTTGGTGCCACCTGTTCCATCTTCCTGTCATTAACATGAAGTTGGCCTATGATTCTTCACTTCTCCTTGTACAATTGGTGTTCCCTGAATATTATCATTTGGCTCACAAGCTGTTAAGGATTAGTCCTCGCTGACATATTTGATTTTACTTCCTCCCACCCACCTACCTACCTCAAAAGGATCATATTTGTCACATAGAACTTCTTTCTACTCCCAAAAGTGCTGTAACTGGCCTCAAGCTTAGAACATTACACAGCCTCTTCTCCCGGAGGAAACTCTCTACTTACCTCTTCTTTGGCATCACAAACTTCACTTAATGTTCATGTGTCACCTTAGTTTTTTTTTTTTTTTTTCCAGAGAACTCTCCTGGTCCCACGATTGGGTAGAGGGACCTGGTTTGTGTGCCTGCTGGAGTCTACGTAGCACTTTAAAACTGTAACAGCTTAGATCAGGAAGTGTAACTGCAGATATATGGAACCCAGTCCAACATGTTCAAGTGGAATAATTTATCAAATGGTGAATTAACCATATAATATCTGCCCATTCTTTGACTCTCTCATCAGGAAGTGCATTCAATATTCCCTTTCCTTGATTCTGGACTGACTGCAGTGGTTCACTTTTAACCAATGCAGTGTTTCAGCTGTGACATTACAAGACCTCCAGCACTATGTGTGAAAATGTGAGGCAGGATTCATCTTGCACAGTGTGGCAGGCATAATTCTGAATGGATGCTTCCGATTTCTTACCTTCTTCCTGAGGACATGACAACTATCTGATATTATATTTCATAGAAAGGGGCCATTTTTCAGATGTAATTAAGGATACTTATCATTTTGCATTTTCTTTTATTCAGTGTAACAGGAAAGAGTTTAGTGAAGAGTTAGGAAAAAGGAAGGGGCACTTAGGGAAGAGAGTAGTCCTCTCAAAGAGGAGACAATGTGCCTCTTGGGCACTCTGCCTTTATTTTAGTTGCATTTTTAAAGTTTCTTTTTATTAATTGTTTCTTCTATTTATGTACATATAACATTATATAATGACATAATTATAAAAGTATGGAGTTTAACTTGTTCTAATTTAGTCTACAGTTTTTCCTCTCCCCCCTCCTCCCACCAGTTGTTAATATACATGACAATAGAATGTACACTGACAAACTTACTAAAGCTTGGTGCCTACCTTATTTTAACTCAGTTCTCATTATTTCCCCTTCCCCTCCCTTCCTGCCCACACTGTACTTGTTAGATATACTTGACAACAGGATAAACATTGATGTTTTAATAAATGTGTGTTGTGTAACTTATTCTAATTCAGTGTTTTCCCCTGTCCCTTGCCACCCATTCTTGTTCCACTACTCTATCGGTCTTTCTTTTTTTTACTAGTAGTTTTTTTTCACAGTTTTCAGTTTATTGACTTGTTGATATACATATTGATACGATTCACTGTGATATAGTCATATATATATATATATATATATATATATATATATATATATATGAGAAAGTTAGTCTGATTCATTTCATGAACTTTCCCTATTTCATTCCTCCTTCCTCCTGACCTAGTGAAAGCCTTTACGGCATAGAGATCTTCCTGAATAACAGCATGATAAGAAGTTAGAGGCTTGAAAAATGTTTGAAATTTCTAGTGAGGGTTCTTGATGCTAGGTGAGATAACAGTAGAGCCTGTCAGAGGGTCTATAAGAACACCAGGAGCTAAGAACTACAACTAGCCACCAGCAGCAACTCCCCAAAAACAACCAGAAAATGAGATCCTCAGTACAACTGCAAGGAATTCAGTTTTGCAGACAGAATAAGCTTGGGAGCAGAGTTTTCTGCAGAGTCTCAACTGAGAATGCAGGTGACCAACAAACTGAGTGTAAGACCTTGAGTAGAGAGCCCTACCAAATCTACCCAGACTTCTGACACACAGAATGGAGAGAGGAAATGACTGCTTCAAACCACTCTTTCAAGTAATATGTTACACTACATAGGAAACAAATACTTCTTGAACCACCACATTGAAAGACTGAGCATTCCAAGGCCACTGTGCAGTGACAAAGCTCAGGACAATTGGATAAGCGGCCACATATTAGGTATTCTAGATGATGGTCTCAGCTGAGGTCTCAGGGATCAGCCACTATTGGTAGTCAGATTTGCTTGCAGAATCTCATAATGATCCACCCCACAGACACAGAGTGACGCTGAGCTGTCCTACTTTCCCAGCAGAAGGCCATGCTACTCTGGAGGAGAACTGAACCATCTCTACTATTCTTGAATGAATTCCAAATCAACAGGATCCATGAACAGAATGAAATGGTCATTACAATTTTCAAGATTTGAGGATAATTTGCTGTGAAGCATCAGAAACTAAATTCTGCCAGCATATGGGTGTTAAATAACTCATAGAATCTTTCCTTGAATGAAAAAGGCCCAGGTTCATTTTATCATTCACATTTCATTTTATACATAAGGTACACAGACAATTCTTACTGAACTTTCTATTCTAAATTGATACTCACTTAGTATCATATCAGCTTCCCCTATTTTAATTTTCTTTATGGTACACATTTATATGTGATGCATTCTTATTGATTCATTTATTGATTTCAATTTAGTAGTGTTCTGGTGTAAACAACATGAGAGCATGAGAGCAGGTACTGTTCTATGCCTAAAGCTGTGTCTGACATTCAGGATAAACTCATCTACTATATAAGCAATGGACACATTTCACCCCTCTAAATTCATCTTCCATTATCTTCTGTCAGCTCTACCTTTCTAAGTTTGAATGACCTTTTTGTTAAACATTTTTAGGTTTACCTTCCTGCTTTAATTCTCTGTGTTAGGAGCTGAAGCAGTGGCTCAGCAGCATTTGCCCGGCAAGAGCAAGTACACAGGTTCAAACCCCAGCAACCCAAGTACACAACTAAGTGTCAGAGCAACAAAATCCACTTGAAAAACTCAATAAAAATTGATTCTCTTTCTCTCTCTCTCTTTCTCACTGTCCTTCTCTCTAAAAACAAAAAATTTAATTCTCTGTGTTATATGTTATTTCCCTACTATAAAACAACAGGTTTGGTTTATTGGCAAAAATTGAATTATTTTGGGAGCACATTTAAAAAGCATCTTTTCATGGCCCGTCTATCTGGCTATGAACTCTACTAGCCTTAGCATCTTCCTGTGTCTTATCTATCTGGCTATGAACTCCATCTGCCTTAGTGTAGTTAACAGTTGTAACAAGCTGCCATCTCATAGGAAAGGAAGCTAGAAATAAGGATGTGAAAATGCAGGGTACATATGGGAAAATGTGTCTCATGGCTGAAGGGAAGTGAAGTTATTAAAACTGAAAAACAAACACGCAAATATAATAAAAACCAAGACCTGGAGTTAAAAGCCAGAGTATTAGATTAAAGTCCATAAATCCTCAGTCATTTCATTGATGATGTGATTATTACAAATACAATTGTATATATAAAATTATAAAATAAAATTTATCTCTTTCATAGTAACTGAACAGGGATGCTTAACAAATTGAAATGTGGTCTTTAAAAATAAAATTTTTATGAAAAAATATACTTTTATATTTAGAATCTTGCACCTAAGAGTGTCACTCATCTACCAACTGAAATGAAATTTCACTTAGCCATATTGTGATAACTTCAACGATTATTTAATTTTATACATTCCGAAGAGAATGTTTTTTGGTCTACTCCAAATTCATGTATTTAAATATTCATGGTTATTCAATAGAATGTAACAATTGTTCTAAGCAATCTGGTTTTGTGCTTGACTAAAGAAACTTTGCAATTAAGTAAAAATAAAGAACATTATTGGTAAAATGATTCAAGTATTCAAATTGATAAAAATATATTTAAACAATGAAGCAGATAGCAAGAGTACTTAATTGAAATGACTATTATGATGATTAAAATCATGTATCTAAAAGGTTTTAAAGGTTTTGGACATTCCTAATATATTGCATTCCAGCTACTATTACAGATATCACTGCTACTATTTTTATTAAGGCTATTATTGACAGTAAAATAATGAATACTTTAAAAAAGAATGTAGATTTGAGTGACCATTCCTTATTAGGTACTTAGAATTGTATCTAATACAGTGGAAGAACTTAAATACTTTTTCTATTACTGTTACCTTATTATTATTAACAATGCACAATGGAATTTATTTAGGAAGTACTAATCCAAGTCTACTATTTTGGCTAAAAATTAAATCACTGATCATACTCTTTATGTGATCAGAAATAAATTTGAGAAAATTTTCTATATCTCATCTACCACAGTTATGAAAACTCCAGATATTAAATGCATGAAGTTGGACAAAAGTAGGTTTCATTTGGAAAGTAGGAAGTGATCAGTAATGCTTGAATTTAGAAGTAAAGACAAAGCTGAAATGACACGTTTTGGAATAAATAGTAGAATCAGGAATCTATTTTCATAAATTGGCAGTAGCCTATGGATTAAATTTGGAATTGTGGATTGTCATAATCACAACCATGCTTTTGAAAATAGTTCTCCAATTGATATATATGGTAAATTGAAGATGACTATTAGAAGAGTAGATGACAGTGGATATGGATAAATTTATTAAAAGGTTCATGTAATACTAAGTTTCTAATAGCAGTAGGAATAGAATGAAAGTTTGGTCTCAGGGCAAGAAGATTAAATTCAACTTGGGAGTCCTATAGTTTAGATGTTAAATTCCTCTTAAATATGAACATGAAAAGTATTGACACTTTTAGTTGGACCCTATGGTGAGTTCCTTAGATCATCATGGGCATACCTGTATAAGAAGAGTGTGGGAACCCAGACCTCTTCCACTGTTGCTTCCTGGCCATGAAGTGAGTATGTTGTTCTGCCATATGCTTCTTGCCATTGCCATCTGACATGCCCATGTGAGAACCAAAATGAAAAGTCCACCTGATCTTGCAGTACAGCTCCAAAGCTGTGAGGCAAAATAAACCTTTTCTCCTTTGAGGTTAATTATATCAGGTGTTTCATTGTAGTGATTAAACACTGAGTAACATAGGAACTATAGTTTTAGCCATGGTAAAGTGATAATTTTTTTTATTCAGAGAAGGAATGATGAAGTCATTCATATTAATAATATTTTTTTACCTTCTCTACCCACCAAAATATTCCACATCAAATCCTAATCTATTAGTGATAACTTTCCTTTTTAGTAAATACTTCTTTTCATCTCTAACTCAGGGATTGTTATAGTCATAGATTTTTCTCCAATATATTTTCTATAGATTACTGTAGTGAGTGAATTTTTTTAGATAGACTGATCAAATGAGCAAATATGATAGTTTACTAAATGAGCAAAAATCAACTTTTCCTTCAAAGCATAAATTGTTCAATTAATATTTTAATTTATATTAGCTTTAATATTTTATATACTATTTACTCAATATAATATTTAAATTAATATTAATTGAGTTATATCTGATCCAATTAAGATTACAGAGACTTAAACTAAAAGGGAATAAATTATCGTTAAGCATGACACAAAAATTGACAAAGGGCCTTAGAAATGTTGGAAATTTATTTCTGTTATCTGCTGTTCACTCTTGCTAACTAACTTATGCCTTATATGACTATTATAAAAAGAATTTTGACCACATTAGAATTTTTTTGTACATAGAAGATAACTTAGTAAGATTTAAGAAGTCAAATTTTAAATGCAAATTGAAAGACTCATACACTGATGCCAATTAAAATCTGTGTCCTGTGCATTAAAATATTTGTATCCATGCTTACTCTAGTTTCAGTGTGTGAAGGCAAAAATCCAACACTTTAGATAAAGAAGGAACAGATCTCATGTAAGATGACATTATTCAAAGTGATCACACAATTACATCCCATTCAACTATTTAATGCATGCTCCTTTATCCTAAGAAACTCATTCCAATGTTATAATTCCAGTAATAAATATCCTCTTATTGCTTAAAATATCATTGGTTGGGGGGCACATGAACCTCCATTTACTTATAGAAACATGAAACATGAAAATCAACTTTGAGCAGCAAATTATGACATATTCCGTAAATACCTTTAATTTCATAGTTACATGTGTTTCCACTTTTTGAATGAGCTAAATGGACCCTAAAATGCTTAAAAGAAAAGAATAGTAGCAGAATATTATAGAGCTTGATCCCTATAGTAAGAAAAATCATTAAAGCAGGTGTCAAGTTGGCCTCAGGGACATCCTAGGGCCTTTCCTGAGAGTAATATATATCATAAAGCTCACTACGTTAAGTGCACTTCTCTTAAAATGTTTACAAGTTCAGCATCATGACCTGAAATTCAGGGAAGACCTTGTAAGGAATGCATTGTGGCATACCATTTCCTCTTAGGTCCCAGGGCATAGTTCATGTCCCAGGAATGAATTCAAGTATGGAAGGAGCCATTTCCTAGGATTTCTGCACTAACCGATTGAAAGATGGTGGTTCCCTTCTGGTGGCAATAACCTGAGGTTTTACTCTCCTGATCTTTGGTGTCCACATTTCTGCCATGTGGAGTAAAGTCAATGTAAAATAGAGAATAATGCTGATACATGCAGTTTTCAAAAATTAGTTATGGGTAGAGGAAAGACACCTGCCTACCTTGGAACACTTAGTTTTAGTCTTTTCTGATTTCTAACCAGTCCTGTTCTTCCTCCAGTGATATATGATAATGATAATTCTTCCATAAAATTTCCCTCTTATCTATAGCTTATGCATGTTTACTGTTTGTCATTTTCAAGACACATATCCATACTACTGAAAGGCTCACTCATCTTTGTTCAATTATTTAAAAATCATCTTCTATTCAACACATTCAATAATATTTAATAATTATCTAAAGCATTTTTGCAAAGTATGAGAAACAGACTTGAGAAAGACAGTACCACAGATTCCTCTTAAAACTGACATTCTAGAGAGGAAGAGGACATAAAATACTGATTAATTATTGCTTCACAGTTTTTAATTGAGGAACTGAGCTGTTGTACAATCATAAATGCATATAAAGTAACAGTATCATATGCATTTGAGCCTAATCCAGAATCATTCCCACATCACCCATACCCGTCTCTTGATTCTTCTATATTTCCCCATAACAGATATAAATGTCTGTACATATATACATGCATATGTGTGTATGTGTGTGTGTGTGTGTATATATACACACAAAGATTGAACAACTGTGAATTTTCCAGAATTAAAAGATTACATAAATATTATTTGGCTTCTGGGGGTGGTGAAGAGTATGGTACATTGTTGATTGTCTCCCTGAATCTCCCCTATCTTCCCTCCGTCCACCATCCCTCCCCACATATCTATGCTTTCCCTAGATTATGTATCGCTATGCCTTTGGTAAGTCTAGTACAAGAACTTGACTACCTTTCACCCAAGCCTGAGTTTTGCTGTAGCCCTCACCAATGAGAGAAAACATTTGACCCTTGAGTCTCTGGGTTTGGCTAATGTTGTTCAGCATGATTTCTTCCATCGCCATACATTTACCTTCAAAGTTCTTAATATCATTGTTTTTAATAACTGGGTAGAACTCCATTGTATAAACATGCCACAGCTTTTGGATCATTCATCCATTGAAGGAAATCTGGTTTGATTCCATAATTTAGCTATTGTAAATTGAGCCGCTGTCAATATTGATTTTTCTGGGTCACTGAAATTTGTTAATTATAGCTCCTATGGGAAAATAGCCAGAAGGATTGCTGGTTTGTATGGTGATTCCAACCATAATTTTTTGAAGAGTCTCCACACTGCTTTCCAGAGTGGCTGTAAAAGTCTGCAATTCTACTAACAGTGTGCTAGTGTTCCTATCTCCCCATCATCCCTCACCGGGGGGAAAGGAAGCCCACAGGGATGTGGGGAATGTACACTCTCTTTGATTCACAATTTTGATGAATGCTTTGGTAAGGAAGATGGAAGGTTTTGAGAATGAACATGAATCATTTACAGAGACTCAGGGAGGCTTCCCTAATCTTGGAAGGCCCATTTCATTCTTTATAATGATGAAAACTTTAGTACTCTATAAGAAAACCAGTCTAATATATCTCAGAATACTCACAATGAAGAAGTAGAACAAAGTGTATTTAAGTTTACTCACTGAAATTTGGGAAAAAAATTTACTCATTGTGGAATTTGGTAAAAGTCAACTCTAGCTTCATTAGAAGCATTCCTTAATACAGAAGTTAAGGAATAACCAATTGTCCATCTACTGATAACATCTGATTACAGTTTTCAGGGTGATGCTTGATCCAGTAATGATATTTAGGGTAAGATAATTTATTAATAATTATATTAGATTACAATCAATTTATAGAAATTGCTATGGTTTTTTCTTCATTATATTGCCAAAGTAAAGTATAGAGTTTGCAATTAGCAAAGTTTTAAAGAGGTTATATTAAAATAACAGAGGATAGATGAGGGCCTGAAATGTAATTACAATATGAGAGGCATTTAACAGTTGCAGGAGGAAAGATTGTATTGCTGGATCCATAGCCTCCATGCAAAGTTTTCACTAAGACACACATGTGAAGATTGTGTGATATCTAGTAATTAGATCTGGGTATCTACAGAAATGAAGCAAAATTAATTACATATGTTGTCCAAAGTAGTTTTTATCACTTGCGTTCCAGGATTGTAGGTCACCAGCAATAGAATTTGTGCCATGTCTATCTAGTTCTATGGAAGTCCTATTTAATTGCAACTTATTTTTTTTACTCTGCAACCATTTTTCTTTCATTTTATTTTTATCTCCCAACAAATACTTACTGAACTCTATGGTCACAAGAACAAAGATCTATGATAGAGTCATCTATAATACATGAATTTGAGGAATTAAGTTACTGTTTAATAGAAGTGGTAGGTATTAAAAACTAACTGTAAATCTAAGCAGTATTCATGCATCTAAGGCCTGAGGACTTCATGTTCAAGATAAACTTATTTCCTTATATCTAGATTTCTACTTATTTCTCAATGAACTTCGTGTGTGATATCAGTAAATGCAGTCTTTCTAACTGAGGACAACCAGTCACTATCTATCTGGTAAATTCATCTTTCTCTTTCTTACCTTCTCATTTCTGTCTCCCTGAAGTGACTAAAGATCCATTTAGAAAGCTATTTGCACCATAGTCATGGGAAATTATTCAAATAGACCTTGAAAAATGGTTCAATCTTTTCTTTTAACTTTTCAATGATAAAATGTATATAGTAATGTCTTTTCTAAATCATGGATGTCCTTGAATATGCTTACATATTGGGCAACTCCTGCACTTGTCTTATGAAGGGAATCCTAGGATATTTATTTGCACTGACCTAGGTTTTGATGCTTTAGGGAGGTCAAAGTAGAAAGTGAGCAGCAGCTCATTTCATTTCCTCACTTCCTAGGTCTATTCTAATGTCAATTCTTTTTTACTCACTTCATCTCATACAAAGAATTCTGTGATGCTGCCTTTCTAAAGAGTTGAAAAATAAAAAGTGAGATGACATTTCTGCTCTTTCATTCTTAAACCAAGCAACTATTCTCTCAGTCCTACTTCTCTCCTCATTTTCCACTCCATAATTCTTGGGCCAGGAAGTGACTAATGTGCCTTCACTGATGAGCCACACAAATGGTTCCCCAATTCTTTCATCTCTAACTCACTCCAAAAGACCTTTGGAGTAGAAATTGCTCATGAATCATTCCTCATTCTTTACAATATTATTCATTCTGTCATTTCAGAGATGCAATTTTTATGCAGGTATTTGATGCTTTTTATTTAAAAAGCAACTTTTGAAATTACTATCCTTTTTATTGTTCAAAAGTATGCCAGTTGCAGTTCAAATGTGATCTCGAGATTTGTCTTCTGCTATGAATATTGAGATACTAACATGAAGCTAAAAATAAAAAAAATTGACATGTTACTCAAGTTTTAAAATTGAGAATAGAGGACATAACATACAGAAAGGTATCTGCTCCAAGAAGAATGTAACATGACAGAAATTCTAAGGAAATAAGGCACAAAATCAACTTTAGCTAACATATGTTACAATCCTATCCAATAACACTACTGATGGAACAGTAAGCTAAGCAATTGCATATCTAAGAGTTCTCAGCTTCCCTGAATAGGTGGTATTTATGCTTCTACATGAAAAATAAGCAGGAATGTCTTATAATAAGCAAGGAGATAGCATTTGGTATAGTGAAAAGTTCAGAAAGTATTAGAGTAGATAAGACTAGGAAGAAAATAATTTTTTGTTGTTGTTGTTTAGTGTAGTCAGAGGACACAAAATAAGGAGACCACTGTTCCAGATGAGAGCTCTGAGATGGCACCAGGCTTGGAGCCACATAAAGTGCTAAAATATTTAGAATTAAACCTAATCACAATGAGGATCCATTAAAGCATTTTCAACAGAGGAATTGTATAATTAATATTATGAAATCATGTGACACTGCAACCACATATTAGTCTAGATATCACAATAGGATGGGCTGTCATCCCCCTCCCTGCTCTCTATTTCCCTTTCAGAACTGTGCTTTAATTTCATGCTTCAACCTATCTTTGTGAGTGTGATCAGAAAAATGATTTCTTTTTAGTACTAGTACATAAATAGAGCTTTGCAGATTTGTGTAATGACTGCATATGTCTCTATATAACCATGGATGCTTTAATATTAACAGTATTAGGACACTTTTTTTTTTCACTGTGCAGATGTAATTGAAAAATTGAGACTTCTGTTACCTACTCTGTACGTTCGTACACTTTCCACAGGCACGTTCTGCACAATTCCACCTGTGATTTTTTCTCTGATGTATCAACATGGATCAAATAAAACACTATCATTTAATTGGACATGCTGTGTATCCTTTTGATTTGTAGAAGATTGAAAGGGAAACACTTGGAATGATAGAACAAAGAGGAATAAATGATTAAGTACTACTATGTTGTAATATAAAAAGGGCAAGTGTATTAAAAGAGATAGAGAACTAATAGTATATACCATAAGTAGAAAAATATAGGTTCAAAAGCACAGGGATTGAGACATATTTTATTTTTATTAGATATTTTCAGATAAAACATACTATTTCTAACTGAATCAACATTTATGATCATAAACACCTTAATATATTTAAAGAGATTATTGCCCATTAGTATCAGTAAATTGCAAACTTAATTGAGGTATCCATTGGGAAGGTATTTCAAATTCAGATGTAAAGCTAACATATAATATGGAAAAGTTACATGATACATTAATAAAATTATCTGTCTCTCCATTGGGAGGAAGGAGAAAAGAGAATTTACAAATATTAGCTTAAGTGTTAGAGTTGAGACTTTGTATGAATGTGGCTTTGTCAAATATTCAACAAAAAAAAACAAAGTATAGATGATAGAATAATAAAATATATGATAAAAGTCTAAGTTTAAGGGCTAATGACTTTTGATTTAGTTTTATTTCAATAACATTGCATATACTTTAAATTATAAAGAAACAATATTTTAAAAAATATTTCATCTTTAATATGAAGTTTTAGACTCTGAATGACTTTTAAAAGACTGGAATCTTTTAACATTTTGGTAAATCATGTAAACCTTATATAGAAAGAGCAATCTAGCATAACTATAGTATTTAGAAGTAAAAATGTTCAATTTAGTTGCCAGCTACAATCTTGCCCACATTTTATTTAACAATAAACAATATTGAAACTTATTTTTCCTTTGATATAAAGCAAAAATGTCGTTATTTTTAATTGAAATAAAATCATTTGAGAATATTACTAATTCTTTAAATGTAATGGTTCAGACAAAACCATTTTTCTATATTAAAAATAATATAAAAAGTTATGAATATTTACTACGAACATCACAACTAATTCTTGACTTCATAAGAAACAATTGCAAACTATCTCCACAAGTATTATTCTAAT
Source organism: Aplodontia rufa (assembly GCA_004027875.1). Taxonomy (NCBI): domain Eukaryota; kingdom Metazoa; phylum Chordata; class Mammalia; order Rodentia; family Aplodontiidae; genus Aplodontia; species Aplodontia rufa. The sequence goes on from PVKS010001535.1 coordinate 90,513, forward strand.
TCCTTTTCAGTGATATTTGCAGTGTAAGTATAAAAAATTCTGCTACTTTATACATTTTGCACATTTATTTTATTATTTTAATATTGTCTTTAAATTAACATAAGCTGACTAAATAAACTAGTATTGTGGGTTTTACTTTCAAATAAATTCTATTTTACTGCAATAAATATTTTAATGTTATTGATTGTGTCTTAGAAAAGCAAACAAGGCTGCAATATTGTTGTTTCTAATTGGTAAATGGATGGAGATGGAAGAAATTACGCTGAGTGAAGTAAGAAAAATCCAGAGAACCAAGGGTCCAATGCCTTCACTCATCTGTGGAGGCTGGAGCTAGAAGCGCTGGCCATTGAGAAAGGAGGTCAATTCTCATATTTTAAATTTGGATAAGGTGTAATGACATACAACCTAAAGCATTCATAGAGATGTATTGGGAAGGAGGAAGGGGAGGGATAGGATGGGTAATGGGGGGGGGCTCTTGGGGGTATATATATATATATAAAATTTCATTAGAAGCTTGTTTGATTGTTCAACAAATAAATTTCTTAATTAAAAAAAAGAAAAAGAATGATCTTGGATGGGAGCGGTGCCTCCACCGTTATGGCACTTGGCCAGCATGCGCTAGTATGCGAGTTCAAATTACAGCACCATGCATACAACGAAGTCTTAGAGCAACTAAGGCCACATGAAAAACTAAATAAAATTGTTAAAAAAAAAAAGAAAAGAAAAGAAGGCATTCAAGAATAATTAAATTCTCATAAATCTAATCTAAATTTAATAGTACATATTATTTAGCCAAGAACATTTCATAGAATGAAATTTTCCTCAAAAGGAAATGGTTATAGAATATATTTTCAATATTTTAAATGAACTATTTTACTTTTTCTGTACATGTGAGTACATGTATGTCATTATTAATTTATATGTTATATTCACACTTAAATTATTGATTTCTGAAAATAAAAGTGTAAATGCTATATAGTGAAAATTTACTGTGACCCAATAGCAACATGAAGCAACATGAGGAATTTGTCTGGTAATTTCTAAAATTCTCTTAGAGAACTTCTAAATATAAAGTAGCTGATTTTCCTAAACTACATACCTGGTATGTATATTCACATGCTTTAAAGTAGTGGTTGTTTAGTTGTCATATGGATAAGATTTCAGCAAATTTTTATCAACAGATAAGGAAGGAAAATATTTACTTTTATATTTTAACATTCTTCAATACCAAATATATTAGACTAAAGTACAATCACATTGATAATTATATGTAGTTTGTGCAAATTTTACATTTGGAAATATATAATATGGGAACACATTAATTGACTATACCTGCATTTAGAGGAAAGGATGACCATAAACATAGCCCTATTTTAATTTCTTTATCTGTATATAGAATAGTACCAGTGCAGTTAAAATTCATTGTTCATTGCTGCATAACAACAAATTATCCCAGATCTCAGTGGCTTAAAGCCATAAGCTGTTATGATTTCATAGTTCTATGAATTAGTAATCTAGGCATGATTTATCTGTATCCTCTGAGCATCGATCTCTCACAAGACTGCAGGCAATGTTGGCCAAGACTACAGCCATCTTCCTCTCCTTGAGGACAAACCCTTTCCAAACTCACTCACAGTGGTTTTGGCATGATTCATTTCCTCTTGAGCTTTTGGACTGCAGGATTCGGTTGTTGGCTAGTCCATATGTTAGCTAAAGGCTGCTCAAAGCTCTCTCCATAATTCATTTCAAAACATGATAGTTTGCTTCATCAAATTGATAATGTGAAAGATCAAGAGAGTGTCAAGAAAATGGAAGTGACATTCTGTCACCTCTGTCATGTTTTATTCTTTAAATGGAAATCACTAAATCCAGCCCATAATCAAAAGAAGGAAGGAATTATACAAAGGCTTGAGTACCAACAAGTGAGAATCTTTGAGGGAAATTTTCAAAGTATGCTTATGAGTAAATACGTTCTCTCTTCCAATTTTTTCCCAAATTTTTGTGACTGAGAAATTTTGATCCCCATGAGACGTCTGGAAAACTCACATTAACAGATATCAGGAAACTATAGCCTTTGGCCACCAAAATATTATGCATCATTCTTCTTCAAATATGTTTATGTGTATACTATGTAGACATTTCGTGATCATAACCTGTCAAAAATAAAGTCACACTACAATGTAGCTCCTAAACAACGCTACTCAATATTTCAGATACTGAAAACCAACACATTTTTCCAAATAATTAAACAGATTCTGCTCCTCAACTGAATTTGTGTTGACTTCCAGAAGTTTTAAAATCTTTATTTTCTTTTTGTCTGACTTGCACAAATATTGTAGTTGAAAAGGAGAAAATTAGCTGTAATAACTTTAATTATCCACATTCAAAGAAAACAACACAATAAGAATTCACAATTTTAGATGGGACACTATCTTAGAAACCAATATATTTAAGAGAAGTTTGCACACTAATGCACCCAGGTGAGGCAGGTCAAGAAAAAAAAAAAGAATGATTATTCAGGAAAGACATTTTTATACTTAGCCAACTACTGTTAGATGAATTCCTAGAAAATTTACAAAGATACGGAACATTATTCTTCTTATGCTGAGTGATTCATTAATGTTCAACTATCTTGGTTGATAATGGAACTACCCATGCACATTATTGGAAAAATGTAGCCCTGGAGAGTTAAACAAATGTAATGCAGGGAATAATGTGTCCCAGGAGGATGTGTATGACCTACTCACTATGTTAACTTTGTATTGTCTTTGCTTCTATGATTGCTTAAGAAAACCTATAAAAACTGTTATTAATATTTAAAATATTAAGAGTGTTAAAAAGAACATTACTCTGCATTTATAAAGAAAACCAAGCAAAGTTCTGAAGACATTACATTCAAGTATCATTCTACATTGGGTTATTTACACAATACATGTTCTTTGAACATAGCATATGATTGCAATTAAATATGAACTATTTTTAAGAGTAATTTGCCCACAGAGTTTAGTTGTGAACATAAATCAATGGATAAATGACTTATTATTGCTTATATTCTATGTTTTAAATGCTATTGGATGAAAAAAAATAAAAGCTATGGAAATTTGTTTAAAGACATCAGTATATTGACTCATTTATATGTCATTTTGGCATATACAAATCAATGTTACAATTGAAAGGGTAGTATTATCTTCTTAATATTTCTTTTATAACTTCAATACCATGCAACATGTAATGTGGCATAACTGGAAAAATTCTGAGTTCATCATTTTATTCCTCTAATTGAGTTTTCATCAAAATATGTTTCATTTGCCTGTAGAATGGTGGTTCTCTGTATGCCACCCATGGATTACTTGATTAGAACCACTTGGACTATATGTTAAACATGCACATGTGGCCACAAGCATAGCCATTCTGTATCAAAATCTCTAAGGGGAAGTTAAAAAATTTCCTCTTTACCCAAATCTCTGTGTGATTTTTATGCACACTAAAGCATACGAATCACTCTAAAGAATAAAAAGAAATATTGCCCTTAGCTGTGCTGATACATATAGTTTAGCTAAAGAGAAGGACTCTCATGTCTGAAACTAACAGGGAAAGCTTGAAAGAAATGGGAGATAAACAAATCGCAAAGAGGAGATTTATACATTTTGTCTATAAATGTACAACATGCTGTTTATTAATAACAATTATTGAAAGTTTACCATGTTTCAGGCACTATACCAAACACTTTAGGTATAATTTTTGTAAAGCTCTCCTATGAAAGAAGAATATTTAATCCCTAATTTGCTAATGAATAAATTGAGACAAAGAAAATGCATTGACATAAGATCACACATCACCAGGGAACAGATTCTGCACTAGGTTACTCTAATTTATATTCCCAGGTTTTCAAATTCTATGAGACCCTGGAGAGAAGGAAGTGGTGGATAAAGAAAGATTTCACAGGGAATTCAACCTCAACCAAACTTTGAGGAAGAGGTGGGAAGTCACTGAAAAGCATGGGGGTTAAATTATGATAAAGCAGAGGGCTTTCTTGCTTTTCTTCACCATCTAAGCCAGTCTTCAGAGTTGGCCTTAATTGGACATGTGTAACACCAAACATGGAAGTTGAGAGCCACAGATAGAGTTGCTTTCCTGGAAAAGAGATTGAATATTTCTATCATGGTTCAGGGGTGAGAATTCTTACCCTCAGCAACGTGAGGAAGAGGAAACTGTATTTTGATAGCAAAATCTTGCTTCTACATATATTGTTATCATATCTGAAACATTTACAGCACTTGATTACACTATTCTTGAAAATCTCTTCATTGTGAGAATGAAAGATCTAGCTTCACCTGATTTCCTTCCATCTATCCATTTTTTATACATCCCCATGATTTAGTTTTTTTCTCAGTGTTTATTCCTTGAATGAGTATGTGTTCTGCATGTTGTTGAAATATGGACTCTGATGCTTTTAACTTCAAGCTTTGCTGGAGGTTTCTTAAAGTCCATGATATTGAGTCTTCATGTAGTGTAAAAGTAGCTATTGGATGCCATTTCCAGGTTAATGGTCATTCCTTCCTTGTTTCTAGCTGGTAGTGTCTCAGGTTTGTTTAAATTTTTAGCATGCTTCCAGGTGAAGCATACTGAATTCTTGAAGATCATTGAATACCCTTTCTAATGAATTGATTAAAGAATGGGTACGTGCCAATCCTAGCTTTTAAAAGCACGACATGAAGTTGTCTGGGGATGCAGAAGAGTAGTTATAAAAGAGGTATCTTCCATGGTAGAAGAGGGATACCTAGAAAAACAGTCATTGTCCTTTCACTGGGAACAGTCACTTCCAGATGTCCTTCTGGGAGCTGATGTAACCCTCTTGTGTAAAGAGGACAGCTTCAAGTGCAAATGGACAAACCAAGGATAGCAGAAAAATACAAAGAGCACTCAGTCCCACAATGATATTTTGTGTAACTGTATCACCAACCTTTGAACCTGATGAAAGTATTATTATTATCATTGAAATTATTTTAATTTGTTTTTTTCCCTTACTCATAACAAAATGACCTTCTTGTCCACAGTGGAATAAAAGATTCATGAAAATCTGGAAATTGTGAAATTTCTTGAAGGTTAAGCTTCTTCATTGTGTGGTATTGGTGAGTTGGAGAGAAGGGACCAGTGGTTTAACCTCATTGATAAGACTGCTGGTCCTCCCTCTCCTTTTTCACTTTTTCTGTGTCCAGGTATCACTGACACAGTGGAAGGTTTTAATACTGTGTAAATGATGGGATGATTTCCCTCTCTCTTTTTCACTGTTAGGACAGATTATCCTTCTCATATGGCCTAGTACTTCCTGTTGTAGCCCAAAGTCACTGTATAGCTAGAGTCTTTGGCCCTACAGGCAGCCCTTTTAACTAGGACAAAAGGAAGATGCCCAGAGGGCAGCATCCTGGGGGAGAAGCTTCAGGCCTGTAGTGTTCTCTGATTCCCATGGTGTTAAAAATGGGGCAATTGTTTGTTCCCAGGTGTGTTGTCATAGCTGCCTCTTCTACACAGCTGAAAAATTCCTTGACACTTTCAAACATTGTTTTCTTTAGCAAAAATAAAACAAAACAAATAGTAGTAACTCTTTTTTCATGTTGCTCACTGTCTTCTGTAAAAAGAGAATTTTGTGGTTCTTAAAACAATCTTTTTATCCTTTTTATTATAGCTTATTTCACATAAAACTATAACACAAGGAGAAATAAAGCACACATGTATATTTTTAAGTATTTTAAAATTTATATTTATGGAAAAATGCCTGAAACACTGGTTATGAATCAAACCGTTTATAACTTATATCACATTTGCTCCTGTGGGTGAGACTAATTTCCTGCAACTTAAATGTACACATCATCTGTATTCAAACATAAATGGAAAGATGTTGAGAAATTTATTTGAAGAACCAACCAAGGAGCTTCCTGTATTAAATACATTCAAAGAGAAAAGGGTCAGTAAGTCTCAGGTGACCTGAAATAGAGCCCCATTCACTCAAGAAGAAGGGTGTTTCATACATCTTTCATTTTTATAGGAGGCTATCAATTATCTTCTCTACCTTGGTCCTTTGTTTATACCTGGATGTAAACTCAAAACCCTTTCAGCTCCTCCTGAAAAACCTATTAATCAAAACATGGCCAAACAAGGCTTATTTTCTCTAGTTTTATTTGGGAATCAGAAAAGGGATTTTTATATTATAAACCTTATGATAAGCAATAAAGAAGCATTTGCCCAGTTTTATCAGTTTTATTCTCCACAATCACTGTTTGTGTGTGTGTGTGTGTGTGTGTGTGTGTGTGTGTGTATTCTTTTCTTTATGGCTTTCTCTTACCTCGTCTTTCTTTAAATTTCATCTGAGATTTTTCCTGAGCTCTTCATATTCACAAATTCTCTTATAATTATTACTATAATAGTGATTGATCTTCTTCCTGGATATTCCATACCAGATAATGAATAGAAAAATCATTCAGTTAATAGTATTTTGTGAACCTTCGAGGTCCCTCTATGTGTTTATTCACTTCTTTCTTATAAAATCTTCTTCATCTCTCACAACTTTTGTTGGAATCAGAAATTGTATAGATACAAGAGTTTATTTAGAGAAGTGAAATAGTGCTAAAAGCTAAATGGAATTTTGAAGGATAAACTATTAAGATATCAGCTGTGTAAATTATTTTTACCCTGTAATAAAGAACAATATAAAACATAGCTAGAAACTTTTCCCCACAATCTATCTTGACAATTTGCACTTGAACTTGTGTGAAGGAACTCCTGGACTGTACTGATAAAACCGAGACATTGTTTTTATCATTGAAAGGACAGCAGATCATGTAGGATTTGAGGTTGTACCTGTGTTATGAAAACTATTCTTGCTGAGTTCCCTGGGAAGAGCTGAATGAAACAGCATAAGGTTTCTCATCACAGTCCCAGAAGACTGTGGGCCTGGAAACGTCCTCTGAGGTAGATTTCTCCTGATCTCCTATTTGCATTTTCTGCTACCCTCTTGTATAAGCTGTGAAACCTTGCATGCATTCTCAGAATAACTCGATTTTGTTGTTAAAACATTTTCTATTATTTCTAAGCAATTTTGTGAGTTATATTTGCAGTATAAATTATCTATTAATGACATACCTATTTTCTAGAAGATAAAATGTGTTATTTTCACACACACACAAAAATTTGCTTTGCACAATCTGTGAAGATTTTATTGTCCTTTAATCTAACCAACTTTATCCTTACAGTTATCTATTTTTTAATATTCTACGGATAATATAATTAGATTATGGCAATAATGCAACTCCCCAAAGCTATACTTTTAATGTAACAAAACAAGGACTGTGAGGATAACGAGAAATATTAAGGATCTTTGAAACAAATTTAATGAAGCTGAAAGTCTATTTCATCAGATACAATCTTGTGTAGATTACAATGATTCTTCCTCCTTGGGCTATAGTAACCATTAAAAATTAAAATAAAAATTAAAAATACAAATAGACATTTAGTAAGAAGGTATTCTTTATGCCAGTTATGGTTCTATCTGTTCTTAATTTATTTTCACATACCCTAATTATCTGTCCCCACAAATAAAGGAAATTGCTCAGGGAAGAAATTTACCTCAGAAAACAGAGATCGTGGAGTTAAACAGGCTGAATTAAGCATCCAGTTACTTTCTATACCAATGTCCAAAATTTGTACAAGTCCCTTTGCTATTTTCTCATCAGGGTAATAGGGATCTAACAATTTATGTTTGTAAAAAATATTTTATAAAATATATTCAGCATAGTACTTGGCACTTAGTACTCTTTCAAATATATTAATTCCCACTCTCAGTAAGAAAATGGGAAAGTACAATTTCATTGTAGACACAGAGTAGATAGCAAAAATAATAGTATTAATAACAAACTATTTGAGAAGCACTGACCACGTACCAATATTGAGCATGCCTTACAGGGGTTATCATGTTTAAATTGCTTAATAATCCTGTGGTGTGATATGTTGGTATTATTCCCTTTGCACAAAAAATGAATCTGAGGTTTAAAAAATAGACGGCTAGGGCTGGAGCAGTGGCTCGGTGGTTGGAGTGCTTGCCTGGCATATGTGAGGACCCAAATTCAAAGCCCAGCACCACACATATAACCAAGTATTTGAGCAATGAAGACCAGATGAAAATCTCTCTATCACCCCTTCCTCTTTAAAAAAAAATTAAAAAATAAACTGCTAATAAGCACTTCATTGCCACAAATTAATACTCTAGATCATATCAGAGGGTCTGATCATCTTATTCTTAGGACATGCTAATTTATGTCTATGGAAACACATATGCCTGTGTATGTGTTTTCATTTCCTTTCAGTAAGGAGCTATTTGAATAATTCTTAGTCACAATAGACTATAAATTGCATGGTTATAAATGAGCATTTATATAATGTCTGATTCCATTAGATTTCAAAGCTGCATTTATGTACAAGCTAAGGAGGTTTGTTTTTTTTATAATTAAGAATGTTAAATATGTTAACTTATCAACTTTCTATTTTGGAAAAATTTTATACTTACAGAAAAATTGCAGAGAATAGAGCTCCTAACACCCTTCAACAAGATTTTTCTAATTTAATCTTATATAAAAATTGCATGTTTTTTAAAACTAAGAAAATAGCATTAGTTCATAAGCATTAACACAAGCTTTATGCAGATTTCTACCTGTTTTGTCATTAAGGCCATTTTATTGTTCCAGGATCCAATTCAGTATGCCACATCACGTTTAACTCCCATGTTTCCTGGTTCTCCTATCTATGGTAGTTCATTTGTCTTCCCATGTGCTTTGTGACCTCGAGACTTTGGAAGACTATTGATCACTTACTTTGTAGAATGTCCTCAATTTATCAATATGGAACTGGCATATAGATTTTGGGGAAGAGAATCATGGAAGTGAAGTGTCTTCTCACTTATTATGTCAGATGTGTGACAGAGAAGGGACTTCTTAAATGTGACATCAATCTTGATTACATGGTTATGGAATGCTTTAAGGTGTTCCAATATAAGGTTATTATATTTCTCCTTTCCATAGTCCATTCTATGGATACAAGTCCTTAAAATTCACCCACATTCAGGAATAAAGAAATTCAATGTTTCATGGTTTGGTGGTGATGCCGACATATATTATTTAGAAAATCTCTTTACGGGAAATTTGTCCCATCTCCCCATTTATTTATGTATATAATAAATTATTTGTAACAACATAGATTCATGTGTGTGTGTGTGTGTGTGTGTGTATGAGAATGTGCTGTTCTTTAGGTTAGAATCTAATATTCTTTTAATTATTTAATTCTTTTAAATTTTTTCCAACTTTAACATTATGTTGCAAAAGAAATTTTATAGATATAATTAATGTTACTAATCAATTAATTTTGAATTAATTGAAAAAAATCCATGTAAGTGTGAATTGATCACCCAGACCTTTAATTTTATATCTAAAGGCCAGAGGGAAGAGAATTCAGTATATCCAAAGTGTAAGAAATATTTGATTTACCATTGCTGATTTCAGGATGGAGGGGCACAAGGGAAATGATTTGTGTGCCCTCTTGGAAATAATATTGGCCTTGACCAATAGTAAAATATAGAGATCTTAGTGCTATAACCACAATAAACTAATTTCTTACAACAGGAATGAGCTTTGTAGCTAGGAAAGAATTTCCCCTATAAGCTCCACATTAGAACTCAGTCTGGGCATTATCTTCTCTGAAACTCTGATACACTGACCAGAGAATCCAGGCATGCCACACGGGACTTCTGACCCAAAGACCATGACGTAATAAACAAGTGTTGTTTTAAGCCATCAAATTTGAGGAAATTTATTGTTTTTCTAGAAAGCTAAAATATACTTATGTGTGACAAATTCTATTTTAGACTCTATTGTCCTATGAATAATAAATCACAAAAATAACAAAAAATCTTCAGACTTTACCGGCTTAACAGTACAAAGCTTCTTCTTACTTATGCAAACCTGAGCACTTATCCAATATGCAATCATGCATCTGCTCAGGCTTTGTTAAAATTGTAACTTCATAGTCTGAATAGGAGACATTCTTCTTGACAGTCAAAAGCACTGGTTATATACAACCAATAAATATTTCGCCTTGGATCAAGCACACAACACTTTTTTCTATACCAACTAGCTAGAACTAATCACATGAACTAGCTGCTGGAAGGGTTAAGGTAGGGAGCTAATGTTCCCAGTAAGAAAAGACAACAAAATATTTGTGTGCTTTACAAGTCCCTTCTGTACATGAGCAATCAAGAAAGACTTTCAAATCAGTGACTGGCAGCTTAGCAAGCCACCTTTCAAAAATAAAACAAAAATAGCTTTGGAATGTAGAAGATGATAGACATCTCCTGGTGTGTGTGACCTTGGGTTTGATCCCCACTCCTCCTCTTCCTCTTTCTACTACTACTTCTTCCTCCTATTTTCATCAAGATTATGTTCCCGTACTTCAAATGAACAATGTCTAGGAAACAGCAAAAAAAAAAAAAAAAAATAAAGCATAAACATACATTTAAGTTTGATTTGCAAAATATTATTGTCAAGAGGTCAGTCAGTCTATGTCTATAAAGCTCCTGCTTTCCTACCCAGACCAACATGAACATTAAGAGGAAAAGTGTCCTTTTTATCCAATGGAATTAGGAGAGTCATGAGCCAAGCAAAGAGGTCAGAAGCCAATGATTTCATTTTTATTCCATTGTAGGTTTGAGACTTTGGGAGGTAGATGTATTTTCCCATGCCCGTACCTAGGTAAGAAACTGAAGGAAGTACACCAGGGTGAGGACCTGTTGAATAAATACACCCTATAACTGGCAGCTCTCATTCTTTTCACACAATTTTTAACTCTCTATCAAGCAAAATTCATAGGGAAAAATATCTTCAGCAAAATTAAAATAGCAAAAAATAAAGATAGAAATAAAATGTGCAGGTAAAAGGTGAAGAGGAAATAATTTGGAGGATTATAGGTTGATTGAAAGAATAACAGGACAATTTTAAAAGTTTGCATCAGGTGCAGGGGCGCACTCTCGTAATCTTAGTGCTTGGGAGGTTGAAGCAGAAAGAGTGACAGTTCAAAATCAGCCTCAGCAACTTAGGGAGGCCCTAAGGAACTTATGGAGACCCTATCTCTAAAAAAATAAACAAACAAATAAATAAATAGGACTGGGGATGGGCTCAGTGTTAAGTATCTCTGGGTTCAATCCCTAGTATCACACGCACACAAAAAAATTCAGCTCTCTGTACTTAATACTCAACTTTTACTTATTCAGAGATATTTCAGATTGTTTGTTAGCTGTAATCACTGTGATCCTCTGTGAATGTCACCATTGAAAAATCAATGGACAGGGGCTGGAGCGGTGGCTTAGTGATTACGGCACTTGCTCACCATGCGCAGGTACACGGATTCAAACCCCAGCACCCATGTACACAATTAAGTGTCGGAGCAACTAAAGCCATGTGAAAAACTCAATAAAAATTGTTTCTTTCTGCCTCTCTCTCTTTCTCTCTCACACACACTGTCCTTATCTCTTTAAAAAGAAAATCAATAGACAAATTTAAATATCTAATAGTACTATATGAGACACTGTATTTCTTAGAAATTTGATTCTTCTGGCCATTGTTAAGCTGCCTGTGAAAAACAGATTCTAATTTCTATGAATTATGTGATGAAGACAATTTAAAGCAATGGGTTTAATATATAAAACAAACTTAAATCCAACTCTTAATTTGTTTCAATTTAAGTCTTATGAGAAATAGTTTTACATTTGTCATTGTTCTTTCACCTTCTAAATCAAAGAAAGTGTCCTTTTACTTCATATTCAAAAGCAAATTAATTATACTGCTTTAATAAAAGAGCTATTCTTACTTTATCTTAAATAATTAAAGATTTTAACTTAGAAATGCTATGATTTATGGTAAATTCTATTAAACACATAAATGCTGTTATATTCTTTAATAAAATTTACATAAATAATTATGACTAATAAATTATTAAAAAGAACTATTTCTATGCATTTATTATTTTACAAAGTTGTATTGTAAACATACATCCAGATAATATATCAGATTTCATGAGATAATAAACACAAAATATTGGTTCTTCAGGGAAGCAAGATTAAAAATGGAAAAACATGAAAAATACCTATATTTCATAATGGAAGCAACTAAGGGTCAAATGTTGAGTGAAAACATATACAATGTGCTAAAGGAAAATAATTTGTTACTTCAAAAGTGTTTGTTAATGTTTATTCTATGGTAGGGAATGTTTATTCTATGGTATGGACTAGGAAGTAATTAGGAAAAAAAAAGAGGGTAGGACTTGATTTCATGAAGTTCCAGCCTTCTGGGTGTGGCAGACATTTAGCCCAAAGTCCCAAAAGTATTTGTAAATTATCAAGCAGAGTCATTGACTCATTAAGGAGGGCACAGAAGGGTTCCTTGAGGAAGTAATGCTTAGATTAAGAGAATCAATTATGAGAATTAGGGATTAAATAGCCAGAGAAGTAGAAAAGAGCATTCCAAACAGAGGAAATATCATTTTCATGTCTTGTGGGAAGAAGAGCAGAGTAGGTCCTTTCAACAAGACTTATAAGAGGGACCTTCTTGCATCAGAACACAGTAAAGACTGTAAATTTTTTTTTTAAATAAAGAGAGAGGGACAGTGAGAGAGACAGAGAAAGAAACAACTTTATTTTAGTTTTTCACATGGCCTTTGTTGCTCCAACACATAGTTGTGTACGTGGTGCAGGGGTTTGAACCCAGGTCCTCGTGCTTGCCAGGCAAGTGCTGAAACCACTGAACCACCGCTCCAGCCAGGACTCTAAAATATTTAAGAGAGGTCAATATGTATGGATATCATCTGTTCCTATCAAAACCAACTCTTTCATCCCAGATCAAGTGTCTACTTATGATAAAAGATTTTGATGTTATTTACACAGATATTTAAAGTATTATTTCCTGCTATCTCATAGTCTTGGAACAGTTCTAAATTCTTATTGGTCTAGTCATGTATCTTTCTTAGAAAGTTCCTAAGGAAGATACAGAAAAGTGCAATGATAAATTAAAGTAAAAAATCTATCTTTAAGTTTAAACTGAGCCTTAATATTAAAACTTAACTCTATGGTAAACAAAGCTGGATTAGTTGGTTCAATTTATTTCCACATGAGGATGTGGAAATGTGGCTTTTATTTCCTTCTAAAGGACTTATAGAAAGAATAGGCTATAGATGAACAACAAATATAAAATTGATGAGTGTATAAAAGTTTCCATGGATAATAATTAAATTGATAGATGGGAATGTTTCTATAGATGTATATACAGTGGCTAAATACACACTATTTAATGAAACCCATGGAAAAAAATGAAAGATATTAGTACACATGCAGAGATTACTTGGTGATGTTCACAAATTCCACCTACAAAGGCATGGCACATGCAAAATAGTGGAGAAAACATAAATGATTGACTGTATTAAAAAGCACTTAAAACATGTTTTTTCTGCCATAATCTTCCCATATGTCTTCCACCCAGTTGAGCAGAGAGCAAGCATAAGCTTTTTTCCTTGTTCCAGGGAAATGTTAAATCCAAAAATTCAACTCATGTTTGAGATTGAAGGTTCTCCTAGTAGGGAAGAGAATAGACAGGAGTCATGTGTAGTGCTCTCAACACAAAGGACATGTGGTTTTATATTTTCTGGATTTGAGGAATTATGTAGGGTATTAGAAATGAAATGATTTCCTGTAACTGTGGTAGTTTGACAAAAGAGATACATAAAATCATCAAAGCTGCCAGAAATGAAGGATTACACAGGCAACGGTGGTGGATTTCTGAAAAGCTACCTGTGTAGACAGACAGCCTCACAGAGAAGCCAGTGCCCCCTTCACCTCTACCTATACAGGCTACAATCAGAAAGGATCATAAAGACTGAGATCAAGGATACTTCCAGAATATCAAAAGGAAGTTGAAATGAGAAATCAACATGTATGCCTGAATTTGAGGATCATGAACCATCCCTGCTACTACACATAAAAATAGCACTAGGAAAGCTCAAATTTAGAAAAGGCCAGGGACTGTGAAACTTGCTACACATTATCCAGCACATTAGAAAAATGTCACTATTACTTATGTGCAGCTTGATGGATAATGCAAAGGAATGGCAACTCCACCATGGAATGCTCCTTGTCACAGCTATAGACAGCATAATTTAGCAGCTGGGGAAAGAACCAAAGAATGTTTCCTTCCAGAAGGATCCTGGTTTGAACTGAAGGAAGAGAAGATGGCTAGTGATAGTTAATTCCACTGGGAGAATGGCATAAAAAGACTTACATTTTCCCCAAGGAATATCAGAGACCAGAGCTCCTGTACATATTTGTATTTCTTTAGAAATGTAAGGCAATTTGTTATTGTTTGATTTTGTGATGCTGTATTAGGGGCAGCTATGTCTCATCTCTCCTTCGGTGTTATCCTGTAGCTACTATATGAATACCATCATTCTAATATCTTACTACATCAGGAGACTTGTTAAACTAAACTGCTTTAGTATCACTGTCTTCTCATCCTCATTGGGTGTAAAGCACCCTAAGTGATATACCTGACTTTCACATACAGGTACAGTAGTTTGTGTGTGTGTTAGCTATAAACCTATCCTCTCGACTTAGCTATAGTTCCAAAGACTTCAGCAATTGTAAAGTAAAACAAAATGATATTGAAGAAAATCAATGTACAAGAGAAAAAATTATTATTGAATATTCCTTCTACCTTAAAAGTCAATGATTAGGCTAGAGTGGTTTCTTAGTGGTTACAGTACTTACCCTGGCATGTGCAAGGATGTGGGTTTGAACCCCAACACCACATACACAACGAAGTGTCAGAGCAACGAAAACTATATAAAAAAATAAAATTGATTCTCTCTCTCTCTCTCTCTCTCTCTCTCACTGTCCCTCTCTCCCTTAAAGAAAAGTCAATGATTAAACAAAAGCCCTATTACTCACCTCTCCTCAAAACAATTTCTTTTGTCACTGAATGCCAAAACTGTGAAAGGTGATCCTGGTCTCTTTTCTCTTCAAAACTATATATAATGTAAATCATTGTGTTCTTTCAGTTTAAGAATTTAATTTTCCATTTAGCTTATGCTCGATGAGTTTAAAATAATGATGATTTGATATTTGTCATAATGTTTATTAATAATCATCATCACAATTTAATATCTTATCTGAAATCTTGTATCTAAATGTTCACTTATGTTTCACCAAAGGTGAGTCATGTTTATAAAAGCAAAAGATCCTGATATCTTTCTATCTCTTCATTCTTTTTTTTTAAAGAGGTATGGAGGGAAAGAGAGGGGAGAATAAATCAATTTTTATTTAGTTTTTATCCTGGCCTTTGTTTCTCCAACATTTAGTTGTGTATGTGGTGTAGGAGTTCGAACTCTGGTCCTCATGCATACCAGGCAAGTGCTTCAACTGCTGAACCACTGCTCCAGCCTCCATCTGTTCATTCTTGCTCTGGGTTCAAAATCCTGAAAATGTTCTCTATCCTTCTCATATGAGGAACGTCCTAAATTTTAATAAGATTACACATACTAGAGGACTATTGAGAAGCCCAGATAGCAGGTGAACTATTGTTAGTAGAAAATGTCTTGACCACTTCTTGATCTGTTACACTCTGACAGGAAGCTAGAAGTCATACACACATTTTGAGGAGTGTGACATCCAGCATTGGAGGAGTTACCTGAACAGCAAGTTTCAGCATTCTCCTTCCATTCATAGATGGCCTTAGTGTTTGGAAATTCCCAGCAAGTAGCATGGTGTTCATTCACTCAAAAAAATCAGCAAACTATAAATCAATCCAAAAGCTACACATATTAAAAAGATAGCAAAGTATCTTTAATTCACTAGCAAATTTTTAAATAATTACTCTTTTTTCTGTGGTTTTGATGTATCTACTCTAGTTTATAATCATGCCAATGATTAATACTACTGGCATTGACTGGATTTAATAAGAACACAAAATCTCAGGTACCACCCAAGACATACTGAATGAAAATCTTCTTTTTAATAAGATTTCTGGATGAAAACAGAAATCACTTATTTATTAGATATTCTTGGTTTATCAATGTAAAGTAACATTGAGTTTGATTTTCAACCCCTGTATCATTCAGGGTTATCTAGCATAACAGAATAAGGAAGATAATTATATACGTATATGTATGTTTGTATATTATAATATATATGAATTACCTTAGGTGTGTGTATATATATATAAATATATATATATATATGAATGATCATACCTATATTATACCTATTATACCTATATGATTATACCTATATAGGTATGATTATAATAAGGGATTTATTTTATTGGTTTACACAGCCAGAGGCTGGATAGTCCCACAGTGGCTGCCTGCAGGCTGGAGAGCTGGAAGAACCAATAACTGTGTAGTCTGGGAAGCTGATGCCTTAGAATAAAAGGATCAAAGCTGTTATCCCAGTCAGGACCAAAGGCCTGGAAACTCCCTGCAGACACACTGGCTTCAGTTAACTTGGGAAGAGTAAAGTTGCTGAAGTCTGAAGTACTCAGAAGATTACAAAAGCAATCAAGAACCAGTTCCAGAAGAATCAAACTTGCATCTGCTACTGCTTCCTTGTACTTCCAGCTTTTATTCCATCCAAGCCTTGAACCTATTACTCACACTTAGGATGGGCCTCCACTTCAGCTCACTATCCCATATACCAATCATTCCTAGAAACACTCACATCGACACACCCAGAAGACTCTCAATCTTCTTTCCAGAACAGAAGTAAAACACAAAAGCAATTTTTTTCCCTGACAGCCCTACAACTTAAATACTCTAATGTAGGTTTAATATCACTTTAAGTACTGACCTTAAATCAATCAATATTACATGTTTAATGAATAACAGAAGAGTAACAAAAATGTCTTCTTAATACATGTGTAACTATGCACAAATATATTCTTTTACTTTTTTAGTTCTGAATATAATGTTTCTTTTGTTCTTAATGTTTCTTATTTACATTTTTATTTATTTTTATTAAGGAGTTGAACAATCATAAATGTACGTGAAATAACAATATGATGTGCATTTGTTCCTAAACCAGAGTTTTCCCCACATCACCCACCCCAGTCTCTTGATTCTTCTATGTCTCACCCCTACAACTGACATAAATGTCTATATATATATAAATACATGTGTGTGTGTGTGTGTGTATGATTATGAATTTTCCATAATTAAAGAATTGTATAAGTTTTATTTGGCTTCTCAGGGAAAGGTGGTAAAGAGTATGCTACATTGTTGATTATCTCTCTAGAACCCTCCCTGCTCTCACCTCCACCTCTCCCTTCCCCCACATAATTATAGTTCTCCTAAATTATGTATTCTATGCCTTTTCTGGGTCTAAAACATGAATTTGATAATCTTTCACCCATTTGTGGAGGCTCTAGGGAAAACATTCAACCCTAATAAGAGTAACAGAGTAGGAAAAACAATATTAGTCACAATCTTCATTTCTGTAACTGGTCTCATGTATATAGTTGGTATTTATATCTACCTTCTTCTACTTCCCGTTCTGTATTTCCACTACCTTCAGCAAGCACCTCAGAAGGTCTTGGCTATTTACCTGGAAGTGTGACCCATACCTTCATTCCTGAAGAGTCTGAGTCATTTGTCATCCTGCCTGGATTGAGTTGTTGTGCCTTCCCACTGACCTTAATAACAGGCCACGGGAATATCAGGAGGTGCCCTAACTCCTGCACTCCAGGAGTATGCACCTCTACCTCTGTTGTGAAGTAATAGTCCAATATCCCCTTGGAAATCTAGATCAATCACCCCTGGCAAGACCATAACTCCCTTCTTAGCCTGTTGACTGAGTAGCATGAGGAGCCCCAAGTGGACAAGGGGAAGATTTAACTTCCAATTTAATGAAATCATTTCAGTAATTCGTGACATACACAGCAGCATACAGTGGATGCTGATTTAGAGTATAGACACCCTTCTGGAGAATAATGCCTCAGTCCTGCAAGGTATTGCCACCTCGTTGGCACTGTTACTATATCTTCACAAGTCCATGCTACCATTCTATCCAACCAGCTACTTCAGAATGATGGGGAACGTGGTAAGCATAGTAAATCTCATGAGCATGAGCCCATTGCTTCACTTCTTTGGCTGTAAAGTGAGTCCCTTGAATAGAAGCAATGCTGTGTGGAACCCCCTGATGATGGATAAGGCATTCTATAAGTCCTTGGATGTTGGTTTTGGCTGAAACATTGTGTGCAAGGAAGATAAATCCATACCCAGGATAATTATCTATCCCAGTAAAGACAAATCACTGCCCCTTCCATGAGAGTAGTGGTGCAATATAATCAACCTGCCACCAGGTCACTCGCTCATCTCCCCTGGGAATGATGCCCCAACAAGCACTTAGACTTGGTCTCTGCTGCTGGCCAATGTTGGCCTCAGCAATGGCTGTAGCCAAACCAGCCTTGATGTGTGAACATCCATGGTGCTGAATCCATGGATAGCCACCATCTCTGCCACCATGACCACTTTGTTCATGAGACCATTGAGCAATGACAGGGATTGCTGGGTAAAAGTTTGACTGGTATCCACAGACTGGTTCATCCTATCTACTTGATTAATAAAGTTCTCCTTTCCTGAGGTCACCTTTTGGTGAGCATTTACATGAGACACAAATATCTTCACATCTTTTGCCCATGAAGAAAGGTCTATCCACATATCTCTTCCCCAAATGTCTTAACCAATTTTCCTATTGTTTTCTCCAGTTCCCTGAGCAGCCAGCCAAACCATTGTCTACAGCCCATGAATCAGTTTATAGTCACATGCCTAACCATTTTCCCCCCAGGCAAAATGCACAACCATGAGCACTGCCCAAAGTTCTGCTCATTGTGAAGATTTCCCTTCACCACTGTCCTTCAGGGTTGTTCCAGAAAGGGGTAGTAGTGCCACAGCTCTCCAGTTCCAGGTGGTACTCACATATCATTCAGAACCATCTGGAAACTAGGCTGCAGTCTTCTCTTCCTCTGTTAATGGATCCTAAGATATAAACTATGAAGCTATCAGTTCATGATGAGGGCTAAAAGGCATTGCAGCTGGAGTAGGAACCACGGGCATTTGGGCCACCTCTTCACGCAAGCTACTTCTACCTTCCAACCGGAGTTCAATTCATAATATGCTTTGCTTCTCAGTTAACATTTTTATTATTTTGACAAATATCATTGAGGAGCTATCATGTGCAAGTATTACCTCTGGGTCCTGAAAATTTGATAGTGACAGAGGCAGACAAAATCACTTATTTTTATGGTCCTTGCAATATAGAGCACAAGAGAGAAATGAAACACACAATTTAAGTAAAATATTCATTATGCTAAGTAGTGACTAAAATACAGATCAAAGTAATTTTTTAGAAAAGAGGAGAAGAAATACGTGGGGTACAATTTTAGGGTAGTTAAGGAAATTCTTACTATAAGGATGATATTTTATATGTTCCTGTAGAAATTGATGCATGCTAAATGAATATCAGGAAGGGAAGAAGTAGATCATTTGATGAGCTTTTATATCTTAAGGTGCATATCCATCATTAATTCTCTTTGGAAGCTCCTTTTTTAATATAAAATATTAGGAGGAGATATTTGTCTTTGTATGACTATCAATTGTAATTATTGTGTCAAATAATTTATATACCCCTTTAGTTACTATGATAACTCTACTAGGTAGACATTATTATTATTTAGAGGAAATAGTCTCCAGGAAGTTGAGAAACTAGTTAAAATTCACAAATCTTGAAATAAATGAATTGAGATTTAAATGCCAGTGCATCTGTCTCAAAAGTCTATCCTATTTCTGCTGTGTCTGTGGTTCTCTTACAACAAGGATCACACTGAATTTGTTGGTAAACAGAAAGCCAATCTGTTGATAAGTTGAAAAGTATTATTATTAAACTGAATTAAGAAAAAAAATCTTCCTTCATTTGTCTTCAGAACACTTAAAACAAGATGACTATAAGGCCTAAATATAATATTGACTATATTATTAACTTTTTTATTAGCAACATTTGACTTTTTGTGCAAGAAGAATCACAAGGGCCAGTTTTTTCCCCAAAAATCTTGTGGTGTTCCCCACTCCCAGTGTTTTGGATTTATTAATTCAGTTTTGGGACTCAGAGACCTGATTTATAACCAAAAGCTCCATAAGCAATTCTGATACACAATACATATCTAACAATCACTGGGGTTAACTTTTAAAAGGATCTGATCAAAATCACCCAAAAGCAATTTCACCTGAAGGGAAATTAACTCACAGAGGATTAGTTCGGATTTCAGCTCACATTCTTGTCTTTTAAGGACAATACATCTGCCAATAAATAAGCTGAATTACCTTTACAAACTCTTTATCAACTCTGACCTAGGTAGTGTGCAATTTCCTTTGCAATGTGTTTCCAGATTGCACTGATTGGACAATATCAATCTTACAAATTGTATTCACTGCATGTTATTTGAAAGGAGGTATGTGGTGTGACCAAGGAATAAAAGGAATGGTTCTGCACTTTTTAAAAAGAATATTCTAAAATCTATTTGATAAAGTTTAAATGTATTAGGCATATATTTGCTCTACTCAGTTTCCTCAAGTGTTTACCGATCTTAACTAAAAAATATCTGTATGACATGGCTTAGATTTTATGGAACCCTCTATCATTTTGGATTTTATTTGAACTTTTAAATCAAAATTCCTGAAAAGAAATCTGCTTTAATGTAAATTTGCTCAGTGACTGACAACTTGACAAGAAATATTAGAATTGTGAAAAGTTGAGAATACTGTGACAGAGACTCTTTGAAACTATACAAATGATAGTGATATTATAAAGAAGGTCATTTACTGTGATTTTTGGAATTAAAACTTATCCAAGAGTATACAATTCTACTATGTATAGTGAAAGCAATTTATTGCCGCTTTTCAGTATTGGAAAAGAAAAAGTTCACGCTGTCATTGATTGACCTTTAAGAAGAAAAATGTAGCTGGCTTATGGGTAATAAGAAAGCAATATGTTTTTTGTTACCTTTGCAAGTAGACCCTTTTCATTTGTGTCCATTACATAGTTTTTACACAATACACACTTTTCTTTTAATGTTACTGGATAGACCAATCATTACCAATCATATTATCATAATGGATGTGAAAATCTTTTGGTGCAATACTTTTTGAGGGTAGATTCTGGTGATTGAACACAGGGGCTTTAGCATTAAGTCACACCCTCAGCACTTTTTAATTTTACTTTTGAGACAGGGTTTCCTAAAATTCCACAGGGCCTCAGTGAATTCCTGAGACTGGTCTCAAATTTGTGATTCTCCTGTTTCAGTCTCCTGAGTTGCTGGAATTACAGGCATGCATTATTTTTTATACTGCAAATCTTGCAGGAAAAAAAGCAATAAGATTTTTAATAAATTTAATTCATTGTATGTCTTTATTTGATAAATATCATGGCAGTGATAAATAGAATTTTTATCATTTGTTTTTTATAGAAACTTTTTAGCAACATCATTATATAGGAACAATGCCCCTGAAATTTTGGAGCTATAACTTTCTATTTATCCACTTAAGCAGAAAATATAATTTTTATATAACAGATATACATTTATTGATACAAGAGTTTGCATAAAAAATGATAACAGGGATGGCCAATTTTTTCAATTGAATAAAAAATGATTGTGAAGGAAATGACATTTTTCCTATTTATAAATTACTCATATTTATTTCTCTTTTTCTTCATTTTAGGATCTTCATATCTTTTGTAGTACCATATACTTTATGGAATACTAAATAATAAAAAGCACCTATAGGGACTGTGGTGCCCTACAATATTTACTGCAATTCAATTTTTTACTTAAATTCATCTTGTCAGATTAATCATTATGAAAAGCAATTATTATCTTCTTTTTTTAAAAAAAAAGGGAAGGACAATGAAAGAAAGGAGAGAATCAACTTTATTTAATTTTCCTGTGTTTTTTGTTGCTCTAACACTTCGTTGTATATATGGTGCAAGGGTTCGATCCCAAGTCTATTTTCATGCAAGGCAAGCACTGTAATCATTGAGTCACCACTCCAGCCCTATTATCCTCCTAATAGATGTTTTTACAAATAGAAAATCATATGTATTTATTTCTTGATCTCCATTTTTACTTGCAAAATTTTGTTCTATGTTCCATTGCTTTCATGCTTCAACTTGCTTTCTAAATCTAGGGTGCATGGGTTTATTGAATATATGTCATGATGAAAATGATATTTAAAAACATGAATTTAGGAGCTGGGAGTGTTGGCTCAGTGGTTATGCTGCTTGCCTGGCATGCATGAAGAGTGGGTTCGAACCCCAGCAACACATACACAATGAAGTATCAGAGTAACAAAAACCACATGAAAAACTAAATAAAGTTGAATCTGTCTTTCTCTCACTGTCCTTCTCCCTCTAAATATATATAAATAGATAGATAGACAGATACACATATATAGATAGATACATATACACATATATATATATATATATATATATATACCTAGAATCTGATACATTTATACTAGTCAATATTAAGTAAAAGCTTAAATTTTAAACATTGCGTTGAATTTAATTTTTAATCTTATATCCAGCACTGGCATCTTCCAAACCTTAATTTATATCAATTTGTATAGAATATGTTGGGCATGATGGCACACACTTGTAATGCCAGAGACTCAAGTGGCTGAGACAGAAGACTGCAAGTTCTAGGCCAGTCTCAACAATTTGTTGAGGCACTAAACAGCTTAGAAAAACCATGTCTCAAAATAAAAAAGTGAACCAGAATTCAATCCCTGGTACCAAAAGAAAAAAAAAAATGCATAGAATCTAAGACAAAGCCCTTTCTCCAAAGTTCTCACAGCTTCAGATTTAGTTAATTTTAGTTCAGTTTGAGTTAATTCTCCTTGAATCATTTTCTTTTATATTTTGAAAAGCATAAAAGTAAGCATCTTCATGTAAGTCCTTCGAGACTATCCAGTTTAGGTTATCCTGTGATTTTCACTTTAATGCTCCTTCTTTAAGTTCTGTGAATGTGCTAAGGTACTGGCAGCTAGGCTTAGCTTTCTACTACAGCCAATATTCTGTGTTCTCTATCTTCAAACCTAGAAACCTCACAAAGTTATATCAGCCACTGTAGTCTTATTAGACATCCCTACCGAAGCCAAGATCCGAGTCTGAGATCACGCAAATTCAAATTTAAAAAAACACCTGAATGATCATCCTTTGATGTGCTTTTCTTATTACATAATGACATTTTCTGTTTATTCCCCCAAGCTGGGGTTCCTTTGGATACATTTTTCTACATATTTGACTTCATTTTCTCTACTACATAATTAAAAGAAATTGCAGAAGGACTTTTTATGGGTATAGTTTTCTTAATATCCACCTTATTGTCCATCTTTCTGTAGTCCATTTCTGGAGGATGAATAAAAGAAGCCTATCTAGGGCTATAGAAACGTCAAATTTTCAAAGGTACAAGTTATCATTATCCAACAGACTGAAATATAAGCAAAATATTACTAGATAAGGGAGAGTAATACTATTTGTAGTAACAAATAAATTCTGGTATTTCTTTGGTTTATCACAATAAAATATATTTCTCACTTAATCCATGATCCATTTGCTCATGTACTGCATGGATTACGTGCAGCTGCACCCTGTAGTCCAGGGTTGGTACTGTAACCACTTTCATATGTAAATATCTTGAAAAAGATTCTTCTCTGTTCAAAATATACCTCATTTCCTTTAGCTATAGATCACTTTTTTTTTGTTTTGTTTTAGAGCCAAAACTCAGCAAGAAAATACCTTAGACCTCAGCTTATGGAACTCAGAGCATCACAGATCTGGACACTATTAAGACACAAGAAACAATGGAATGACACTCTGCTATCTCCCCTGGGTGATTGTCCTGCTTATCTCTTAGACTTTTCAGACCTTCCCAAAGAATTGATTACTCACAGCCCAAGTAAGTGAACAACTATGTAATGGATCCAGGTACTTTTTCTACTTTTCTACTTATTCTACTTATTCTCCTTCTATTTTTTTGTATCTCCTTACTCCTGCAAATGGGATCATATTCCAAAAAAAAACCACAGACACGAAAGCCTTCATCCAAGATCTCTATCAGTGTATCCAGCATCAAATACAGTGACTTTGTTGTCTGGAAAAGAGAGATCACAAAATGTAATATCATAAGCCAATAAATATAATTTTAAGGCAATGTACAGTAATCACAATATTTTGGTTTTATATTTGAGTGTTGGTGATTGCTCCAGGTCTCATTTGTAACCCGAGTGTCACCTACAAATGATGATTTGCTTCTTATTCATCTAATATAATGTCCAAAACTATTTAGACATTCTATATTCTGTCACAAGGGACACCTTGATCTACCTAAATATGGTTGTCAAAACAAGTAGCAACTGAACTAATTAGAAAAGTTAGTTTGTAAGCACAAATGCCAATAATCTTGTGTACTGAGCGCGTAGGAAAAATAAAAAATATTATTGCCTTTTTTATCATTTCTTAAATACATAAATTACCTATTTTTTTGTTTTGAAGTAACCTCAACTTATACACCTAGAAACAATTCAAGTTATAAGTATGATTGAATAATGCTAAAATCTTGCTTTATGAAACAGTGTCTACTGAAACTAAATAATGTTAAATTCTCCTTTTTATGTCAATTCCTAAATAAAAATAATAATAAAATCAGCAATAAATGGTGAAATAACATTTATCTTGGATAAAGCTTCATTCATAAAAATCTGAATTCCTGCTGCTTTCAACAAGAGGATCCCATCTCATAATATTTTTAAATTACTGATCACTAGATCATATGATACCTTAAAATATATATATATACACATATGTGCATATGCACATATATATGTATAATGTCTTATACATATATATAGCCTCAAAGGGGGCTAGAGGGGTGGCTCAGCAGTAAAGTATTTGCCTGGCATACATGAGAACCCAGGTTCCATTCCCAGTACCACATATATCACTAGGTGGAAGAAAAACAAAAACTAAATGAGAAACTAAAATTCTCTCTCTCTTTCTCTCTCTCTCTCTCACCCTTCTCTATATACCTTATAAAACTTTAAAAACCTCAAAGTCTCTCTCATACATGTATATTACATAGTACATGTATATATTAAAAATTAAAGAAGGTTTAGGTATATTCATTTTATTTTAACCTATAAATGCAACATTTTTGAGGTAAGAGTTTTATTGATAAATAGGCTACAAAGGTTTCTTAGAAACATACTATACTTTACATTTGCTACAAAAAAATTAGAAATGTTACAGAAAATACATACAATACCAATTGAAAACCATCTTAAGTCTAGTAACCCTGAAACAGACCATGATATTAGGATTCTTATGCTTGTAACCCATTAAAGAAATGCTCTCAGGGGGAAGTCAAGTTCAGATGCTCCTTGACTTATAGATTTTCCCTGATCAACCCATAATAAACTGAAAATATAATAAGTAAAAAATGCAGCTATTGCAACTAATCTGCCAAACACGATAGTTTAACAACACAGTGCACTGTGCAGTACTTCGGTTATTTTCCCTGTGATATTGTGGCAACCGGAAGCTGAAGTTTGTTCATGTTGTTCAGCATCCTGAGCGATTATTATACTGAATTTTGCTAGCTTAGAGATCAAAAGTCAAAATTCTAAGGCTGGTGTATTCTGAATGTAGATTGCTTTTGCTAATGCAAAAAAATGTTAATTACACCATTGTAAGTCTGGGTCCATCCATAAGTTCAGACTATGTCCCACTATCTGTCCTGTTGTAGACTTTCAGGGAGATAGGAAACAAGACTGCCCCTTTATTTTGTCCCATGTTAGAGGAGTGTGTGAAGAGAAGGATGAAGAAGTAGAAATCCTAAAGCCCAGATGTTTCTATCTGGTTCCTCACTCCCTTTGTGCCGGGAGAAGAGGACTCTGCATGCTTCAATGCAACCCTAAAAGCAAAGTAGGGCACTCCACATCTGGAAACCTACAGATGATCATACATAAGCAGTAAAGAGAGGTAAATGGATGGAAATGGAGAAAATCATGCTGAACAAAAACAACAACAAACAAAAACAAGCCAAACACAGAGACTTAAGGGTCGAATGATTCCTTTCATATGTGGAAGCTAGAATAAAACCAAAGATACGATGATAGTTAATCAGTTTATTTAATAGATCCATCAATTAAATCATTTTATTCCATGACAGTGTGTTACTTAATGTGAGAGTAAACCCAACATTACAGCTATCGAATTTGCAGCAGAGGTGGAAAAAATATGTTAGCACTCTAGCATCATCCTGATTTCTTCTTTGGCAGAATTGCTGATGGAATATAGGAATGCTACTGAATTATAAGTGTTGATCTTTCAGCCAGCCACTTTCTAAATTCATTTCTAAGTTCTCAAAGTCTTCTGATAGATATTTTTGTGTCTGCTAAGTATAGTATCATGTTATCAACAAATAAAGATAGCTTCCTTTCTTCTTTTCCTATGTGAATTCCTTTGATTTCCTTCTCCTGTCTGATAACTCTGGCTAGGGTTTCAAGGAATAAGAGTAGTGAGACTGGACTTTCTTGCCTTGTACCTGAATTTAGTGGGAATGATTTCAGTCTTTCTTCATTAAGTATAATATTGGCTAAGGGTTTGTTATAAATGGCTCTTCCAAAATTAAATTATGTTCTTTTGATCCCTATCTTCTCCAGAGTTCTGAGTATAAATGGGTGTTGAATTTTATCAAAGGTCTTTTCTGTGTTAATTGAGATGGTCATATGGTTGTTGTCCTAAATTCTATTTGAGCAGTGCATAGCATTTATTGATTTGCATATGTTGGACCAGTCCTGTTTTCCTGGAATGAAATCCACTTGATTATGATGTAATATCTTTTTGATTTGTTTTTGGATGCAGTTTGCTTTTGCTAGAATTTTATTAAGGATTTTTGTGTCTATGACCATCAGAGAAATTGATGTGTGGTTTTCTTTTCTTGATGTGTCATTATAGGGTTTTGATATCAGGGTTATGTTTGCCTCATAAAAAAGTATTTGGGAGAATTCCATCCTTTCAATCATGGAATAGCTTACTAAAGAGAGGTGTTAATTCTTCAGTAAAAATCTGGTAGAACTCTGCTAAAATTTTGTCAGATCCTGGGCTTTTCTTTTCTCTAAGGTCTTTGATTGATGTTTCAATTTTGCTATCATGATTGGTTTATTTAGAGTTCCAATGTCCTCTTGTGCTAATTTGAGAATGTCATATGTGGCTAGGTTATTTGTCCATGTCTTCTAGATTATCAACCTTGGAATAGGACAGTTTTTCAAAATAAGTTGTGATAATCCTCTGGATTTCAATTGAATCAGTGGAAATTTCTCCATTTTCATCTTTGATTTTGTTGATTTGCTTCATTTTACTCTTCCTTTTGGTGAGGTTGGCTAAAGGTCTCTCAATTTTACATATTTTTTCAAAGAAGCAACTTTTTGTTTTATTGATTCTTTGTATTTTTTTGTTCTCAATTTCATTGTTTTCTGGTTTAATGTTGGTTATATCTTGTCTTCTGTTGGAATGGGGATTCGATTGTTGCTCTTTTGTAGAGATTGAGTTGGAGCATAAGTTTATTTATTTGTGGTCTTTCTTGATTTTCAATTTGGGCAATCTGTGCTATAAATTTACCTCTTAAAATGCTTTCATATTGTCCAGTAGATTTCAATATGTTGTATAATCATTCTCATTCATTTCTAAGAATTTCTTGATTCCAGTTTACATTTCATCTTTGATTCATTATTCATTTATGAGGGTGTTATTCAATTTCCAAGTATTTATGTACTTTCTGTTGTTTCTCTTGCTGTTAATTTCTGAGATCATACCATTGTGTTCTGACAGGATACATGGGATTATATCAAGTTTTTTGTATTTGCTAAGATTACCTTTGTGGACTATGATATGATCTACTACGGAGAAGGATAATTGTGCCACTGAGAAGAAGGTAAACTCAGCCAATTTGGAATGGAATGTTCTGTAAATGCCTGTTAAGTCCAATTGATTGATAGAGTTGTTTAGGTTAGAGATATATTTAGTGATTTTTCTTTTTTGCTTTAGTGATCTGTCTACTGTTGATAGTTGAGTATTAAAATTCCCCAGTATTGAAGTTGATAAGTGGTTTAATGTCCTTGAGCACTTTCTGCACATATTTGAAAGGGTTATAAAGGGGGCATAAATGTTAACTATTATATTTTCTTGATGTAGCGTTCCTTTTACTTTGATTTAGTGAGCTTCTTTATCCCTCCTGACTAACTTTTACTAATATTAACTTTGTCAGATATAAGGATTGCAAAATCAGCTTGCTTTCTTGGGCTGTATGCCTGGTAGGTTTTGGCCAAACTTTTGCTTTCAATCTTTGTCTATTTTAGGGTGTGAGTTGTGTCTCCTGTAAGCATCATACTGTTGGATTCTGTTTTTTGATCCAATCTGCTGATGTGTGTCTTTTGATTGGTGCATTGAGTCCATTCACGTTCACTGTTAGAATAGATATGTGATTCTGGATCCCTGTCGTTATGACCTGTATCTTGCACCATTTTAGATATATTTTAATGAGTTATGTTTTTATTGTCTGTCCTCTGTTTATGAACCTTGGAAGTTGTTAGCTTGTTCCACTCTTTGAAGTTTGTCTTTGAATATTCTTGTAGAGCTGGTTTTGTATTCATGCATGTTGTTAGTTTGTTCCTATCATGAAAGTAGTTTATTCCCCCCTCAAATTTAAAGCTGAGTGTTTCAGGGTATAGTATCTTTGGCTGAAAATTATTTTCTATCAATCTTTGAAAAATGTACTTCTATTCTCTCATTGCCTTTGTTGTCTGAGCTCAGAAATCCACGGTAATCCTCAAAGGTCTGCCTCTGAATGTGATTTGGTCATTTTTTTCTCCTACTGCTTTTAAAATTCTTACCTTGATTTCTCTGTTGTTCATTTTGTATGTGATTTGTCTCAGTGAGTTTCTCATTTGGTAGGTCTATTTGTGTACAATAGGCCTTTTGATTTTGGATTTCTGGATCAATTCTGATATTGGGGAAATTTTCTTTGGCTCTCTAATTGAAAGTTTCTGTTTGCTGTTCATTTGTTCATCTATGTTCTCCCCTATCCCAGTTACTCTCTGGTTATTTCCTCTAATCTCATCTCATACTTTCTGGACATTCTGATCATGATAAGTAATTTTTTTCCTATCCTCCTTGCTTTTAAGATTACCTAGCTTGTCTTTGTTATCTCATGTTTATTCTTCAAGAACTGAAGTTCTATTTTCTACTGAGTTTACTCTGATACTAATATCTTTCATTAACCTTTAATTTGGTTGACTATGTTTTTCAATTTTGAGAGCTCTGCTGTGTCTATTTTCAGAGTGTTTATCTCTTTATCAAAGTGGTCTCCCAGCTCCTGAAATTGTTGTCTCATTTCCATCCTTATATCTTCTTTTAATTCTTTGATTATTTTAATAATCAGGTTGTTGATAATTTTTCTAAATTTTCATTCAGGACACTCTCTGTGGACTCCTTGGCTGGGAGTTGGCTTCAAGCAGGAGAATTGCTTCCCTTTTTCTTCCTTTTGTGGCTGGGGAAAGGGGCCTGTGAGTCCTCTTTGGTCATTTTACTAAGAGAATGTTGATGAATTGTATGTGTGTGTGTTTTTTTTTTTTCTCTATTCGGTAACTTGGACTGGGTACAATTTGGGAAGTTGACAGCAACAGCAGGCTCCCCAATCTATGGCTAATTGTTGGCCTTTGTGAGTTCTAATAACTCACAAGATAAGGCAAATGAGAATATGATCAGCCAATGGGTACAATAAAAAGCTAGTTATTTTGTTCCTTCTGAAACTTTTACCATGTTAATTACCACCTATGAGTAGAATGGTAGGATTAGTAACTATCTTTGGGTAGAGCACTATTAACCATCAGACTATAACTGGATTAAAACAAACTAAGCATTATCAAATTTGCATTCACATTGGATTTCCATTAAGGCCCTCAGTAAGGATGAATAGGTAATATGGTCAATTAAAGTATACAATACACAGGGTTGAACTGGTTAATCTGTTCCTTACATAGTCAATGCATTATTAATTATGACCTATAGAAAGAAATATATGACTAGGAATTATCTCCAGATGGAAATTGATATTAAGCTTACAAACATCAGAGTTTAAAGAAAACTGAGTCTTGTGATTATGATGCCAGAGCAAAGCAAGTATAGTTTAACTGTAAGAATATTCTAATTACCAAAATTAAAAAATCAAAATAAAAAAACAAATAATCAAAATTAAAAAAAAAGAGAGAGCAGTGGGAGAGACTGGAGGAATGATGCTGGGGGAGGGGTGAGTGTTAGCAGAATATGGTTTGGCTATTGCTGGAGAATAAGAAAGATGTGGATAACAGAGAAGTGGACTACTAGTGGGCTTTGCGGTGCTGGCCTCAGGTGGTATGGCAGCATTCAAGGTAAAGCAAGCGTTTAAGGTAAAGTAAGAAAAAAGTAAATAGAAAGGAGAAATAGCTCCACAGCAACACTTACTAAAAACACACATACAAACATAAAGAAAAATTCCAAAACTGATGTATGGACTTTAAGGGGCCCTGATGATCACCAGTAAAGACAGGTCAATTATCTTGAAATGTTGTCCCAGATTCTACTTGGGAGGTGTAGGAGAAGGTTACCCTCAGGGAACTCTTTCACTCCCTGATCCAATGATCTCTGGATTTAACTGTCTTGCAGGCTACACTGGCTCTAGACTCTCATCTCCAGTTCTGGCTGAATTTGCTCTGGGGTCATAGAGGAATCCAGGAGATGATAATGGGGTTACCAACCAAGCTCTGACCACCTTTCCTATATGCTCAAAATAGCTGCAGCCCATTCCACTTAGGGCCAGAAGTGGGGACAATGTTCTGTCCTCCAGAGCAGGGATGCCACACATTTGACCCAGTTTAAGCATAGGGCAGAGCTCCTGTTTGCACACTGCCCATTCTCAGCAGAGTGTAGGATCCTGACAGGATTGTGGTGACGTTTGCCTTAGATTCCCCCCTGTTTCTATGCCTGGTTGTCTGAAATTGTTACAATTTGACTTTTCCTAGATAGATACCCCCTCCTCTGCAGCAGAGATGCTTAGAGGACCTGCTTTCAGCTCAGTACAGCTTTTCTAAGTGCAGGCGATGTCTGCATGGCCAAACGGATCAGATTGAGTTGATCAGCATCTTGCCTATTGTTATATTGACTGAGGGGTGAGGGCAATCCTTGGCAACTGGCTGGGTCTGAATTGGTTCCTCTTTTCCACTTGCTATACCCAAGTCTCTGAGTCACTGATCTCCCACTGACCTGCACTGGCACTGTGTTCAATTAATCTTTTAAATCCATGTACCTTGCAGGAAGGTAGCTTTCCTGGCATTTTTGCCTTTCAGGTCAAGTAGATATTGAGGTACTAATTGCTTGCAGTCCAAAATTTTCTGCCCTTCCCTACATTAATTTTATTTTATTTATTTTATTTTTTAAGAGAGAAGGGCAGAGAGAGAGAGAGAGAGAGAGAGAGAGAGAATCAATTTTTATTGAGTTTTTCACATGGCTTTAGTTGCTCTGACACTTAGTTGCTCTGACACTTAGTTGTGTACCTGGCTGCTAGGGTTTAAACCCATGTATTTGCGCATGTGGGGCAAGGTGCTCCAGCCCCCCTACATGAATTTTAAATGTAACAAAAAAGAAGTTTTCCATAATCATCTTTTCCTTCCTATATTTCAAGGACTTTTTTTGTGGAAGGAGGAGAAAATTAACTGATTGTTCAGTGTGCACTAATATTAATTCATAAACTATGACCTTAAATTAAATAATTATGGGTATCTAACACATTAGAGTTTCTGAAACAATTACAGTAATTTATTATGTATATGTTATTCTGCTTTAATTTTAAATTATTAATTTCTTCCTTTCTTATTTTTCTTCTTCCCACTCAAAATATATTTATTGTTTTGTGTGATACAATAGCTGTACAAAATACAGTAGTAGTGGTTTTCTGCAATATGCTAAGCCTAAGATCTTGTCATTAACAGTGTAAAATCCCATTTTAAAAATTCATTAAAAGGAAGCAAAAATCTTTTCTGTTTCTATTTTTTTTTTGTTTCTTTTAGAGGAGAATAAAAACAGCATTGTAATAGGTGAACTGAAAGGCTAGCTTATTTTCTGATTTTGTCTTTTTCTCTTTACAATATAACTTTAAATTCACAAGAATGATTGAAAACTTTTTGGTTCACATGTTTGCCTTTGATGCATTCCTAATGATTAATAATGAGACATTTTTCTTTTGACATGAAAAATTGTTTATATCATAATCATGGTTCATAATATTCATTAATGGCTTATCTATTTAACATGGTATTTGGCAGAGAGCTTGGAAGAGAAGATAATTTTTATTCAAGAAATATTTAAGAATGATTTTAGTAAAAAACTATAATAGCAAAATAAAATGGATTATTATTTATTTGGATATTTTAATCATTTTACACTTAAAATAATTATGGTAATAGGAGATTTGTTAAAGAACATATTTATTGAATTGAATAAATCTGGTCATTGTCAAAATTCCTTTCATATTTCAAAGTAGCCTTATCTGAATTATTACTTGTTATTAGACAGTGTTTACCTTTCTTTTCTTTTCTTTTTTTTTTAAGACAGAGGAACAATGAGAGAGACAGAGAAAGAGAGAAACAACTTTATTTAGTTTTTCACATGGTCTTCGTTGCCCCAACACTTAGTTGTGTACGTGGTGCTGGGGTTTGAACCCAGGTCCTCGTGCTTGCCAGGCAAGTGCCAAAACCACTGAGCCACCGCTCCATCTCCCAGTGTTTACCTTTCTAATTCCTATTTAGTATATATAATAATTTTATGCAAATAAAATGGGTTTCCTCATAACATTGAGAATTGTACAGCCCACTGTGCCATTCAAGGTGAGACCAGAAACTCACCTTTCATAATGAATAAAAATATTTCAATAAATGATATTAAGCGAAACATAGTTACCTATTTCTAAAATATGACCAGTTCATGCAACATTTTGCTGTGAAATGCTTCCATGTTTCCTCTGCTTTCAGGATGAAGTACCAAACACCTTAAGTTGCCATATCATTCTATCCACAGTTGTACTTAGTGATTTATTTTGTATCTTCTTTTCTTACCAATCAGCTCCATCAATCGTTGGCTTCAACAATTTTGAGTAATTCATTTTCTAAATGTACCATAATCTTTCCTCTGAACTGTGTATAATCTTGCTAATTTTCACCTTGTGTCTACAAAACCTTCCTTACATCCTCACTGTCCTTCAGGTAATTTTCTTTCAGATATTCTGAGGTGAACACCAATGACTCTTTTGTGGTCCATACCATCCAGTACTTGGACCAATGGTAACAATTGAATGACTAAACTTTCCCGTTACCTTGCCTGGGTAGTCCTACTAAGTTATAAACAACTGAATCTCTAGCATTTCTGTATTCTCAAAAGTGGGATCAGTGGTAGACATTCCACATTCCACAGGGGTATATTTCAATATGTATAACACATGGACAAGAACACACATATTACTATAGGGAGGATTAATGAGGTTATTTTTTTCTCTTTTTTTCCCTACAATAAATATATTTATTTATTCCTACAATAAAAAATGTTTAAATTTCTTAATTCAGTGTTTCCATAAATCCATATACCTATTCTTTTTCACACTTCCTTTTTTTTAAATTCACATTAATGACCTGTTGAAGTGTTTTGTGTTCAATTATATTCTTGAAAAAACTTTGTTTGGACATTTCTGTTATTAAATGTGCAACAGAAAAAACTATCAAGGGAAGAGCTACAAGGTTGGTTATTTTCAGATGTGCCAAAAAAAACTTATATGCTTTAAAGGTAAGTGGGTACCTAGAAGTACCTCCGTGGAGTCAGCTAAACAGATGGCTTAAAACCACAAAGTTATTATTGTTACAAGCACAAGCACATGCTTATTTTAGTGAGATATGACAGTGTCTTTATTTATCATATATTCACTTCATTTTCATATAGGGAGGATTACAGTCTTTGAAGAATCAATTGGTTCACTTTTAAACTAACAGAATTTTTCACAATCTTATTATTTTTTAATTCTTCACAGGGTGTTGCTGTAACGTTTTAATTGTTAATTGGAAGTTAGCATTTTCAGTGATGCAGAGGTGTTCTTGGTTTACATTTTTCTCATGGTGTACAAGTCAATCCTACAATTTTTAGAAAAGCCATTAGGTGCTGATGTCAGGAGGCCTAGAATAGAACTCTTAGCACATATTTTTTCCTACTAAATTCCTATTTTTTAGTCTCCCCTCAGAACACAACTAACTATTCAACATATTTATTACTTCACTTAGTAAGGAAACAAAGGAAATACAATAGTAAAACTATTCTAGTTTATAAAGAGCTAAATTAAAAATACATAATTCCCAAACTGAACAAGCTTTTCATTGGTGAATATGTCTTCATCAGTAAACTATTACAATTTTTGTAGATAATTGATTCTAAGTTTGTATTAATAAAAAATCATAAAAATGGGTTTATTACTGCATTATATTGATACATAACAGCAGGCTTCAGATTGACACATTTACAAATGCATACCACATAATTTGCTCCATTTCAGTTCCCAGCACCTCCGCTTTCACTCCCCTCAGCCCTCCCCTGATCCCCTTCCTAGACACTATTGGTTTTCTATTCATAATTTCCACAGTAGGAAAATGGCTAATATGTACAAAAGTTAATTCTTAACCATAAAAATATTACTTTGAAAAGTTTCCAGTATAGTTACATTATGGAAGAATTAATCTGCAGTTCCAATGAGAAAAATGTTCTCTTGTAATGCACACTTATGTTAAGGTATAAACTCAATTAGTTTCATTAAAACTTCCTTTAATTGGTCTCACTGCCTACTCATCTTCTGTCAATAAAAATCCTTAATTTTTTAATCTGTGATCATATCTAAACACATACATTTTTTACAGTGCAGTATCCCTGCATTCAGCTACATCTTAATTGCGCATGTAGTTTACAATTTTCCTATGACCTCTAAGTGATACTTATTAGAAGATAAAGTAACTGTCCACACTTATATTTCTAAAATTGACTGATTTATTTAGATCACATAAAATATGAGTACAGATTTATAACATATTGAGGTGAAAAAGAAGGTAGGCATATATCAGGTCGTCAAATTTTGAGGGTTAGATGCTCTCTATTCCCTAGTACCTAGAAAAGGGTGAAGTCAATATTTAATGGGGGGAAAAATGAATGGACACATGTATTAAACGTGAAGTGAATTATTCCCTCATTTGACCAACAGACACTATTCATTTATATTCATGTGCTGGCCTATTGACCTATATAATTTCATTTTACTAAATAAGTGGAGAAAAGAAAATTCTTTATGCCATTCTTCTTTCTTAACATCTCTCTTTAATAAGGAGCAAAGGTAGGCCCTTATTGCAAACTGTTGTGTGTGTGCGTTTTTTCTTTGCAGCTTATTAGACTGTGAGTTTCATCTCTTTTCCTATGCTATGACAAGTTTAAGATTCATGTCTTCACCAGGGTAGTGTATCACTAAAGCAAAGGTGTGATAAGTAATTTGAATAACTAAATTGTCTAACAATTATTTTTAAATCTAGCATACCTAGCTGTATAGTATTTTTTTTTTTTTTTAGTTCAAGTTTTCCCCAGAATAGTACCTGAGAGCAGGATGTGGGTCTAGGCAGTTTATTTGGAAATTTATTTGAAGTTTAGGCTAATTATTTGAAGGTGAATTTACGTGATTTATTGATGGTATCTTTATGGTGACATGTACTGATTGTGCCCCTGAGCACCCAAATGAAAATTTAAAGGTGGGAACTTTCCCCACCAGATTCCATCTGGTAGTTTGTGATGGAGAGCTGTTCCACATGCTCTTGAATATGTGCTCCGGAAGCCTTGTTGAGGTCCTGGAAACTTGGGCAAAGTACACAGATACGTTTCTGACTTCTGCTCATCATAGGCATAGTGATACCTCCGGCAGAGCTGAGCTAATATCAGAGCTGAGCCAAAAGTATGTGATCCTGGTGTTCAAATCACTTGCAACTGCAGTCCTCCTGGACAGATTAACTCTAGTTGCCTGGAATAGATGAATGAACAATTCACAACCAAAGTGGAGTTTCCTCTTATGGTAAAACTGAAGAATTCAAACTTAGGTGAAAAGTTAGTTATGTTCATGCTTTTATCATTTGTTTGATCTTTGAAATTATGAATAATTTGTAACTTCTCTCAAAGATTTCACTAAAAAAGCATTTACATCTGTTATGGCAGTGTTTTCTTTCTGGAAAACAGGAAATTGCATTCATATTTAGTTATATGAAAAAACAGTGCTAAGATATTTCTATTAATTATTTATGAATAAATATTTTCATAATCATCAAACATTACCAATATGCAGGTAAGTGTATTTCTGTAGAACAGTTACATTTTCCATATTTAACATTAATATTATTTCCCTTTATCAAAAAGAGAATGGTGCGTTTTTTAAACTATTTACTGTAAAAATACATTTCACTTTTACTGCTTCACAGGGAATTCTATAATTGGCAGCATAAACAAAAGCATACTACATTTACCATTTTAATTTGTCCCCATTTTAATAGATTTTAAATTCTGTAAAAAAAGATTATTATATTCAAGTATTTTTCATGTTGGAGAAAAATAATGTTAGCTTACATATTCAAAGCAATTATTATATCTATTTTGCAATTAGAAATATATTGCAATAAGAAATATTTTTAAAATATCCATTTAATTGTTTCAGTAAATAATATACAGTCCACCTTCTTTCTAGTGTCTAGTGTTTTTACTCAAAAAAACTCATAAGCATCTTTGACCAGTTTGCTAATTTACTAGTTGCAGTGTCTAGGAAGCTCGATTATACTAAAATCAGATTTTGATAAGTTATTTTCCATTAAATTCTCATAATGTAGCTAAAAAATTAGGATTAAAAATAATTTTAACTGAAAATAATGTATGAAATCTTGAAGTACTGACAGCATTCAGTACACCCTTGGAAGAAGCAATTCCTAGTTCAGCTCTGCAGAGAGAAAGATATAAAATTTTTAAAATCAGGAATATATGCAATGGCTCATGGGGTGACAGTGCTTTCCAGAGAAGGCTACAGAGTAACTTCTATCCCACCTGCTTCTCTACATTGTGACCTCATTGATTTTACAATGGGTAGAGAGTAATTCTTCAACCCTTGAATCAGAGAGGGTTCATCATCCCCGTATAACCCAGAGTGAGGTGGAAGTGCTGCTGCATGCCTTCTGAAGACAGGCCACACCTGAGAAGGGAGCTTCTATCTCATTTGCTCTGACATGGATTTTGGATCCCTGAGCTATGCTTCCATGCTAGAAACCCAACCATTCTGTAATTGCCTCCTAATGAGGAAGCCAACATTAGGCTGGTTTAGATTAGATGAGATGGAAGGCAATGTTATTTTTTTTATTAGTGGAATATATGGACTTACAATTGAGGGGGAATCATTATCAAATGATCAAGAACCAATGTATATTTACATAGTTAGCCAAGGCTGATGCTGTGTCATGGTTTCTCCCTTTGGGTTCCCCATGGTTCTATGTTTCCCCAAAAGACCCCCTGGGTTAAATGGACTTCTCATGAAGGTTGGAGATCTCCTTCTGTGTTGATTCCCCCACACTCCCTCCCTTCAGGCTCCTTGATATCCTTCCTAATACCTCCCCTCTCTCCCTTCCCCTGTCCCTACGTCTTCAGGTATCCTAGGCAAGATTCCCCGTTTGTGTAAAAATTTATACATTTTGAGGTTATCATTGGCTTAGCCATTTATCATACTGTTTCTGATTGTATTCCAGCTTCCACAAATGAGAGAAAACATTTGGCTCTTCACTCTCTGAGATTGGGATACTTCACTTAGCATATTTTGTTCCATCTTCATCCATTTGGCTGCAAAAGCCATAATATCATTTTCTCTAATAGTCGAGTAGTATTCCATTATATATATGTACCAAAGTTTTTTAAATCAGTCGCCAAGTGAGGGACATCTGGGTTGGTTCCATAGTCTAGCTATAGTAAATTGAGCTGCTATAAACATTGATGAAGCCCTATCTCTGTAATATGCTAATTCTAACTCTTTTGGGAAAATACCCAGATGTGGGATAGCTGGGTCATAAGGTGGTTCCAGCCCTAATTTTTTGAGGAGTCTCCA
The DNA here is from genome assembly GCA_004027875.1 of Aplodontia rufa. Taxonomy (NCBI): domain Eukaryota; kingdom Metazoa; phylum Chordata; class Mammalia; order Rodentia; family Aplodontiidae; genus Aplodontia; species Aplodontia rufa. The sequence continues at coordinate 128,933 of PVKS010001535.1, forward strand.
CACTGTTTTCCAGAGTGGCAAAACCAGTTTGCAGTCCCACCAGCATTGTTACAGTGTTCCTCTTTTCCCACAGACCCTCCAGCATCTGTCATTGTTCATATTCTTCATTTTTGACATTCTGACAGGAGTGAGGTGATATCTCATTGAAGTTTTGTTTTGCATTTCTCTTATTGCTAATAATGCATTTCTCATATATTTATGGACTTTCTGGACTTCCTCTGATGTGAAGTTTCTTTTTAGATCTGTAGCCCGTTTCTTGATTAGATTATTTGTGATTTTGGAGAAGCCTAGAATGTATAGAGAGAGAAAGAGAGAGAAGGATGAGTGTCCTGATGATTTCACAGATATCCAAGTCCTCGATTGTTCCAACTTTGGCTACTGAAGGCAATCATCTGAAACTGAGCCAAGGCAACTCCCCTGAGCTCTTTCTGAACTCCTAATTGTATTAGAAGAGATAACATAATCAATCTTGTTCTTTAGGTAGATGATAAAAATTCTTATTGAGGAGAACACCCAAAACTTATGATTTTCAATCATTATTTCCTGTGAACTTTTATATCATAATATAGAACTGTGAAGTACGCATATATATATAATACAGGTATACGCATCATATATATGCGTGTGTACATATATATAGTAAGTATATACAATATGAGGTATGTATATCATATATGTGTGTACATATATATAGTATTTATAATATGAGATTTGTATTTATATATGTGTGTGCATATGTATTAATTATATATGATATAAGGTATGTACATCATATATCTATGTGTGTACATATATACAGTAAGTATATATATATTTAATATGCAGTATGTGTATCTCATATATATGTGTATTTATATATAGTAAGTATGAATAATATGAGGTATGTATGTTATATATATGAGTATACATATATATAGTAAGTATATATAATATGAGGTATGAATATCATATATATATGTGTATACATATGTATATATATTAAGTATATAATATGCTCTTATTCTTTGCTATATACAAACCACTCCAAGACTTAGTATTAGGAAACACTAACTATATCTTTTTGTTCCAAAGTCTGTGGGTGGTTTTGCTAATATAAATAATTCTCAGTTGTTGTCAAATGGTTTATGTTTCATCCAGTTATTAAAGTGGGGAATAATCTACAGTAGCTTTTCCTATTCTGCAAATCACCTGTATGCCCCTATACTTCATGTACTTTCATTATTCTAAAAGGATTCACTTCTATACTCACTGAGAAATTCATGGTAATTATAAAAACGGTAACACCAACATTAACAATGACTACACTGTACTGAACATCTACACATACTAATTATTGTACTACTTTACTCATTTAAATTATCTAATTCACATCTCTCAGCAATCATAGGTAGATACAACTATTATAAATTATTAATAAATATTATGCTTAGTCATTATTATATACAATTATGAATAAGAGATCCCCGTTTCTCTCAGAATCAAAACAATCAACTCTATGTTAGCTCATAAAGATCTATACAATCTTGCACACTGGAAATTCTTTGAATGCAGCCGCTCACTTACCCTTCTATGATTCTCTCACTTCACTCTGGCAAAGTTGTTCATCCAGAGGGAGGCTGGACATACTCCCATGAACTTTCAATCTAGCCCCCGTCTTGCATCCCCCTTACATTGTACCTCTTTTTTTTCTTCCTCTTTAAGGCTCTCTACCTAAAAAATTTGCTGAACTTGATTAGAATATGAATTCCAATAGGAAAGAGAATATTCTTCATTGATGTATTCCAATAACTAGGAAAATTAATTACTGGTTTTTGAATCAATGAATATTCAACCTGTTCTTTAATATATACCCTATAACTAATACCATCATGAACACTTTGAGCTAATCTTAATATAATTGAGGATAATCATTTTTAGGTGGAAAATAGAACAAAGCTTGAACATGTTTTCAGGCACATTGTAGATGTAGATTCATTATATGATTGGATAGGTAAATTTGACTCTTTTTCCTATACCAGAGTTTGCTCTGAGAATTTTTCCTCATATATACATTTTAACTTTTCTTTGCACAAAATTGCTAGTATTTAAAGTCCAAATAAAGCTTACTTTTTAAAATGCCTTTTCCATTTACTTCAATATAAAATGTGAAAGATAAGTTTCAATACCTGTATTTACCAATAATTCTTCCATTAGCATGAAAATCTACTTACATGCTAACTTAAAATTTTCAGATGTAGATAAATTACCTTTTTTATAACTGTGTTCTCAAATGCAGGATATTTTCCCTACTTTTCTCAATTCACAGTGGCCAGCAATGAACTTGGAATTTAGTCATCTGACAATATGTTATTTTACTTTATTCTAAATTAATCTATGCTAAAAATCTCAAAAGCCTCAATACCTATCTTTATTTATAGGATACCAGCTATTTTCTTAACTGATAAAAACAGTCATACATATTTTTCTAGGAGTAATTAGAAATCCTTCAAAAATAAAACTTCTGCAATGCCAATCCCTCTATTTATCCAAGGTGCAAATAGCACATCATGTATTTGTCTCACTACTTTATTTCAGACAGTATTATAAAGTGTTGACATGTGAAAGGTAGATAGCAGTTTTGATTTGAAAATCATCCAACCTTAGAGAGGAGATATTATTTCAAACAATTAGAAGTGTGTATAGGAGTCAGGACTCATGAACTCAAGATTAGCTTTTAATTCCACTATAAGATTGAGTATAATAATTAATTTGTTCAATTGTTCAAAAAGTGTCCTATATATGCAATTTTTGCAGACTTAATGTGAACTTCTATGGATACAAAGGGAACTAACATTTGCTAATATCCAGAAAGGAGCCAAGAGACTTGTGAATTTGAGCAGACACAGAGAGATACACATGGATTCACAGTATATTGAACATTCCAAAGTATATTTTCAAGGTTTACAAAGATTTGCTTAAATCTATACAGTTAAATATTTTACAATTAAATTTGTTCTTTCAGTTTTAGTCTTTATAATCATATATGGGAATTAACTTTATATGTTTTTCTAAATTTTTGTCATTATTTTCTAAAACATTCTGACAGTTTCTAGAAGTTTCAATTGAAATCTTATCAAGTATCTTCAACTTTTAAAATAATTTCTAACATTTTCCAAATACCTTTTGTTAATTTATTGGTTCAAAAAAATCCTTATAGAGTGAACATTCTCCTGATATAATTTCAAATTACCCTTTCTCCTGAATTACTATATTCCCTGTCTTTGTTTCATATAGTGTCTTCATATTCTGAACAAAATTGTTAAATATAGGTGTGATTTCTTACTAGTTTTTGGATTGAAATTATAAAATCATCTGAATATTCTTTATCTTCTTAATTTAGTCTGTGATAGCATTAAATATGTTATTTTATTGACTATTATTCATTACTCTTAAAATATTTTATTAGATATTAAAATATATTAAATAAATGATACATGAAGCTTTTAGATAAAATACATTTTTTTTCATTTTTAACACTCATGTTAATAATTCTTGGGTGTGAACTCCCCAATTCATAGACCTTGCTAATTTCCTTGTAGTTACATATTTTGATGGCAAAATTTCTTATTGTTATTCTTAACACTGTAATAGAAATCACTTTATTCTATTTTTCCACTAAATATTTTGTTATTAAATATATGCCTAACTTTTGATTCAACACATTTGCTCTTCCTTGTAGACACTTCCTCCATATATCTCCAGCTTTGTCCCCATCCCCAATTTTTTTCAAAGTTGGTTCAACATTATTTTATCAGAGAGATTTTACTAGATTATTCTACATGAAATAGCAGTTCCCATCTTCCTATATATCACATGTATCCTCATATTTCATATACTCTCTGATCATTATTTGTATGTAGGTATGCATGTATCTATTATCTATCGTCTATTTTCTATATAGCTATATTATCTATCAATAACTATCATCTCTCTATCTGTAATCTATATATACATATTACTATCTAAATACCTTTTATTTGCTGGGATCGTGGCTTACACCTGTAATCCCAGCGGCTCAAAGGCTGAGGCAGGAGAATCACAAGTTCAAAGCCAGCCTTAGAAACTTAGTGAGTTCCTAAGCAATTTAGTGAGAGTGCCTCAAAATAAAAGATAAAGGGCTGGGATGTGGCTCAGTGGTTAAGCATCCCTGGATTCAACCCCTACTGCCAACAAAATAGAACAAAGTAAAATAAACATCATCTATTTGTCTGCTATGTATTTTCTGTTACCTATGTGACACTCCCAAAGCTGCACTAATACTCTCCCAGAGTACAAAAATGTTTACCTTCATCTGTGCTATTTCCTTAATGTATTGAACATGTAGATTTTTCATAAATGCTTTTTATTCATTTTACTAATTGCATTTTATTTTAAAGAGAGAGGGACAGTGAGAAACGGAGAATCAATTTTATTTATTTTTTCAAGTGGCTTTCGTTGCTGTGACACTTTGTTGTGTAGGTGATGGTTATGTTTGAACCCATGTATTCAGGTATGCAAGGCATAACCCCTGAGCCAAGATTCCAGCCCCTAACTGCATCTTTTCAAAATAATGCTAAAAATATCTAAATCAATGGAAAACTGACTGATATTTTAGTCTTTTTCTTTTTTAAAGATAGAGAATCAATTTTATTTTTTCACCTTTTTTTTTTTTCTCCAACACTTCGCTTTGTGGGTGGTGCTGGGGTTTGAATCTGGGTCTTTGCGCCTGGTAGGAAGCATTCCAATTACTGAGTCATCACTCAACCCTATTTTAGTCTTTCTTAACTGTTAACTTTGTTATTTATTTTAAGAATGTTCAGTGCAGAAATATGTGAACAAAAATTATGTAAATTCTGTTATTACTTTAAATTCATATGTTTTAGTATTTAGTTAGAACTTATTAATTTGTTTGGAGCAATGAACTGAAATTATATATACTCTATGATTACTCTATCCATTCATATGTAACTAGATAATTAATGCAATATTCATTTAGAATATTAGTATCTCATTTCATAAGTACTTATAAAGGATTTTCAAAACAAAATTATTGTCTTTTTTCTTTTTCCTGTAATTACCTAATTAATGACATAATTTAGAGAAATCTCAGACTTTATCTATGTATAATTCAATTTCTCCCTGGAGTAACTTCATTTAAGAGCACCTCAAGGATACTCGTTTTGGATAAGTAAGAATAAGTGCAGCTTAATATGTGTTTGTCATGAATTCTCTCTATGAAGTTTCCAAATCCCTTATTTTTACATTTGTAATGGATTTGGACAATTTCAACATAAATCAGAATATGACATGCATATTTAATAGACAATCAGTATTTTAATTTATTTAGGCAGCCACAGAATCTTCTAGGAAAAAATATGAACCTTATTACCTGGAAGAAACATTCTAAGTAACAAAGAAACCATAACACTAATTTTAGATATGGATTGATTGGATTAAAGTAAGCATGTGACACCACTGGATTGCAACCAATCAATCTGATAAACATCTGTCTGAAGAGCTTTCTTGGGACAATCATATCATGCTCATAAAGACATACAATATAATATTACAGTATGGATGCAAAGAGTTGCACATAAACAATAAAACAAAGTCCGTATGATTTTATCTTCATATGAAAGACTGTTAAACTAAGCATCTGCCATGATAAGAATCTTGCCCAGTCTGTGTAACTGTTCTGATGCCACTTAAGAGTGAGCTATGGAGGATGGTTTAATGGGGAAAGAAGATATGACACGTATTGTCAAACAAGAACATAATCAGAATGATCTCACTGAAATTGATGTTTTAGTTAAATCCTACCATTGGAATCTGCAAATAGCTTGTTATCATACATGGAAACTTTATTTTCCATGATAATATTTTTTTGCATTTGTTTTTGGCTTTTCTTTCCAACCAATGACATCATTTCAGACTTTAACAGGCCCAGTATGTATTCTTAATCTGTTGATGTTAACAAAATATAGAAGATAAATAGTGAATGGCAGAAAGAGTATAAGAAATATATTAGATTTTTAAATATTATATATTATTAGGCTTTAAGAAAAATGTATACAAGGGGACAAAATTGTGTAGAAAACAGTAAGTTTTCTACATGAAGAAGAATGAGAAAAATCTTGTAATTTAATGTTTTAAGAAAAATAGGAGATGCTTATATTCAGAATTATTTATTATGTATCATACTAAAGGAAACTACTAAAGGAATAATAGATTTACTGAACAATAAATGAAGCTATCTAATGAACATCTTGACTTGGAAAAGGCAAATATTCAACAAATATGTTTTCCCTTCAAAATTCAAAATTCTGCTGATCACGAACTCTATGATGTTGCTTATTCCGTAAGTCATCCACCTGAATCACTATAAAGGATATCATAACATATTTACATTTTTAGTTGCAACATTTACCAACACATTTCTCTTGAGTAACTAATTTGGTCAACTGAGTAAATGAAAATTTTTGACATACCTATTTTGTGCCTAGTACTTGGTTAGGTTTTGGCAGATACACTAAAGTTATCTATACTTCATTTGTCACCCATGTGTGGTGTCTTCTGAGTAAAAGGTTTGTACAAGTGGAGAAAAAGGATAATATTTTAGTTAGCTTCACATCAGTGTAATGAAATACCTGACATGGGCTACTCTTGAAATATAAAGATTTTTTTTGACTCATTGTTTTGGAGGTACAAGGGCAAGATCCAGCAGGCCCTAGGTTTTTCCTTTGGCTGAGGTCAGAGCAGCATGACAGGAACATATGTGGAAGTAACTTCTCATACTATGAACCAAGAACAAAGAGAAACTGACAGAGAGAGAGAGAGAAAAAGAAGGGTCTCAAATGCGGTTCAAAGACATCCTCCAATGTTCTAAGGCCTTCTCACTACACCAACCAATTAAAGATTCAGATTTCTGCCTACTAGTCCCACCCTGGGGACCAACTTGTTTAAGATATGAAATTTTGAGGGACATTAGCCATCTTCAAAATATAGCAGATAAGATTAATGCAATAAACTACTGTTAATTTGGGTGACTTTGACAACAATAGTCACATTAGTAAAAAGTAAAAGTGCTTTCCAACTATTTTGAATTAAGGAACTAATTTTTCATTAATTCTATAATTTGAACTATTTTCTTAAATATTAGTGTAACTAAAATTTCCACTAATGATTAAATAAATAAATCACATAAATACTTGAAATGGTAATAATATATATTAGTTTTATGTTAAACTTTCTTTATACTAAGAATAGTTGAAGTACAGAAATAAGTACTAAATTTAGGACCATAAAAATGGTATACAGAGATCTGAGGGGGAAATGTTTCTAGATAATGTGAAACATGAATGAACTCTATAAGAGACATAGGCATTCAATTAGATTTGAAAATACAATTATTAATGGTAAATATACTTCATTGTTTATTTTAAGTCAGTTTTGTATAACTCTATTTGCCTACTAAGCCCTGATGTTTTCTTTATGCAGTGTCTTAAGAAAATGCCTGAGTAACAGAGGATGATTAAAGAAATCAGTTTTGCATCATATATTGCTTTTCTGTGTCACCAAATGCTTTTCCAGCACAAAGGGTTAATTCAGCTTCATAGCATGCCATACAGAGGGGCAGCCTGATGAAATAGAAGAGAAATAAAAATCCCATTGCAAGATAATTATGGAATCATGTACAAACCTTTAAAGGTTAATGAGCTCTCTAGAGAAGATGAATGACAGCTCCTGAATCTGTTGTCTGCCTATAATCCATTCTCAATATAATCCTAGTTGTGAAGATTTGACATATTACAGGTAATTTGGGGTGAATGTTAACTGTGAAAATGGTAATTTAAGTAATGTGAGCTTCACTGATATTAAAAGAAACATCATTTGGTCAAGAGATAAAAAAGGAGAATTTAAAATTTAATGGCTAGAAAAATCAAAGCACACCTTAGTGATCAAAAAATAAAGTGAATAACCAAAGAATGGTTTTAAATGCATTCACGCAGGTATCAGGCAACAATAAACCTATCTTTTTATTCCTCCTTTGTGTGAATTTTTCAAGTATATAATTAAGCAGAATTATTTCTTTCTTTAGAGTAAAGTAAAGCAATGATACAAAAGAGAAATTGATAAAATAGTTTAAAAGAGTCAGCTTGAAACTCCAAGGTTCCTTTCACTAAGAGGAAAGTAATATGAGACTTACATGAAATACTTTCCTACTTACTGCAGGGTCTTACACTCTATAAGACCAAAACATTACTGCAGACATTTACCTCGAGTATTCCAGTCACTAACGGTGGGATAAAGTATGACTGCTTTGCAAGTTGAGAGTCTAACCATTTCATTGTTTTTGCATGCAAAGGAGAGCTTCAACAAAATACTGGGGTTTGTGGAATATATTCATTGCATAAAAAGGAAAGAAAAAAAACACTTCACCTTGAATATCAGACATGATTGTGTCACATGCATTGCCTGCTCAGGAACAAGTCTGCCATCTGCTCGTCTCTGTTGAAAGATTCTCTGAACCAGCAGGTATTTAATCCTTAGCATTGTCACGACCTGAGCACAGTTTCAAAATCAGTATTCTTGTATTATATAAGACAGTTTAATTTCCTTTTGACCAAATATTCATAATTTAGTCTAGGCAGCATTTATTCACCATTTTCTTTTTTATAACATTCTGGGAACCAGCAACCAGCAAAGAGAATCTCACTTTTGATCTCCAACATAAGGATGAAATTCAGCCACATATTATTTACAGCCTTAATGAGCTATGATTATTTTAAACTCCACATATTTATACATTTTGACATATGACTATACCTGTAAAACTAACAATCAAGAAAATAACAGACTTCTAAGTCCTTTTCTTTATGGCATTCTCATGAATATTAGTTGTTTTTTCTTTCTTCAATAAAAGTCATACTAAAAATTATTTAAAATGTCATACTAACAAGTATGAGGTGGTATCTAATTGTGCTTGTGATTTGCATTTTTCCTAATGGTTAGTGATGTTGGGCACACTTTCACATATTTTTTACATTTCTTAGTCATTTATATACCACCTTCAGAGAAAAGGCTGTTATGTTTCTTTGTCCATTTTTAAATAAAGTTAGTTATTTGTATTGATTTGTAGGAATATATACATGGGGGGAATTCCTATATATTTTGACTAGCCACCCTTTGTAAAATATTGATTTGCAAATAGTATCTCCTATTCCATAGCTTGCCTTTTCTTTGTTACTTGTTGCCTTTGCTGGAGAGCAGCTTTTTGGGGTTTGCAATTCCACCTGTCCATTTTAGCTGTTATTATCTGTCTTTGGGTGTCATCCAAGAAATCATTGGAAAGGTCAATATTCAGAAAACTTTTCTTCTTTTTTCCTTCTGGGACTTCCATGGTTTCAGGTTTTAAATTTAAATCTAATTTATACAGAACTGAGTTTTGAACATTGTTTGAGTTAAGGGTCTAATTTCATTTTTTGAATAAAGGTATACAGTTTGGCAAAATTATTTATTATCCTTTCTTCATCATGTATTCTTGGCACTTTTGTCAAAGGTCACTTGACTTATGTGGAGTGGCTTATTTAAGGGTTCTCTGTTTTGCTCCTTTAGTCTATATGCTTATTTTTCTCCAGCTGTCATACTGATTTGAATACAGTATTTTCTTGATATATTTTGAACTGAGGAAGTATGCTGCTTCATGCTTTGTTCTTGTTGCTCAAGATTGCTCAGTTAGTCTCTCATTTAAAATACATTTTAGAATTTTTTTCTACTTATATAAACAAAGTTACACTAGTATTTTGGTAGGGATTGCATTGAATCTTTGGATCTCCTCAGACAGCTTGAACACTTTAACAATACTGCTTCTTTAATACATGAATGTGGGACATATCTTCATTTAACAGTGTTTGCTTTGATTTTTTTCCCAGGTATTTCACAGATTGTTGTCTACACATTTTGAACTCTTTGATTAATATTTTTTCCTAGGAATTTTATTATTTCTAAACTCTTAAAATGGGAAACAAACCATCAAATCTTTAAAATTCTGATTTTTGACAAAGGGGGACAAAATATTACATAAGGAGAGACAGACTCTTCAACAAATGGTGCTGGACAAACTGGAAACCCACTTGCAGAAAGTTGAAATTCAACCTATATTTTTCTCCTTCCATGAGAATCAAATCAAAATGGATCAAGGAGCTAGGAGTTAAACCAGCTACCTTGCAACTGATGGAAGACAAATTAGGTCCAACACTTCAGCATTTGGGAGTAGGCAAAGACTTTCTCAACATGTCTCCTAAAGTGAAGAAAGTAAAGTCAAAAATCAGTGAATGGGATGCCATAAAGCTAAAAATCTTTTGCACTGCCAAGGAAATAATCAAAACAGTCAAGAGGTTTGCTACAGAATTGAAGAGAATCATGGGCTCTGATTCCTCTGACAGGGACCTCAAATCCTCAAAAAT
>PVKS010001536.1:0-57640 GCA_004027875.1 Aplodontia rufa
TATAATAGGGCGGGCAGTGAACTATATAGACATGTCCATCTAAGAAATTCCAGTTTAAAGCTGTTTAAACTCCTCTTTTTGGCAAATGAAATCTGCCTATACAGGTGTAATTTGGTTTGCTATTCACCAGTTTGCAAGATTCTTTGTAAAAGCTTTGTCAGGCTGGCCAATGCAGATGATATTTTGTTACCCAACCCCCCTAAGCATATCTATTATGGCACTTATAACATACTGTAATAATCTACTTGCTTATCTGGTTCTCTGGGAGACTGAGCTGTGTAGTGATAAAGACTTCACTGTATGGACCCAATAAAAGAAAACTGTCAAATAAAGGATTAATAAAGTTCCATGTATGGAATATAACATAAATACACACAGAAAACATTTAATTTTAAAAATCTCTTATAATACCTTCTGTTTCCTCTTTTCCTTTCTCTTGTCCTCTGTATCTTGCAACATTTTTTCTTTCCATAGATCAAAGAAATATGAAGGATTGGTATAAAACTTTAAACCTTCTTTACCATCATCTCTGAAATATATCAGTTGAAACACATATTAGTAAAGCAAAGAGGCAATCAGAATAGAAATAATTTTATTGAAATGTTTTTTCCTCTCACATTAGTAAAATATAGCATGTGTTAAAATATTGCCAAAATAGAATATTGCAACAATACAAAATTTCTTATAAATGAGAAAGGAAACAAAGGAAAATGGAAAACCAGATACTTTTCAGAGTTGGTATTAACAAAAGTATAGTTGGGCCAACTCTCATCCCTGACTTCTGCTGAATGACAAATTTTCCAAGTCTTTTGAGAAGTTTCAACAATTACATATAGTTTCATCAAAGATAAAAGCCTGAAAAGACAGTAACATTATTTAGAATAAAGAAATTTTACTGTTTGTCAATACTATAATTTATTGTCTTACTAAATTTAATCGATGTCATCCAATAATAATTCTTTTTTTTTTTTTTTAAGAGAGAGGAACAGTGAGAGAGAGAGAGAGACAGAGAAAGGGAGAAACAACTTTATTCAGTTTTTCACATGGCCTTAGTTGCTCTAACACTTAGTTGTGTATGTGGTGCTGGGGTTTGAACCCGGGTCCTCGCACTTGCCAGCCGAAACCGCTGAGCCACCACCGCTCCAGCCCCATCCAATAATAATTCTAATAGTAACATTTATATCCAATAGCCAGCAAACTGATTTACAGTTTCAAACAACTACGTGAATACCATTTTTTATTCAGGATATGTGTTGTGCATCTTAAATTACCCACTTAACAAATCATGTGAAAGAACTCCAAAGAAAGACTGAATAATTCCAGATTTTAAAAGGTAACAAGCATTTTTAAAACAGATATTATATATTCATTATGCAAAAAGTTAATGTATATATAGATACATATACCTAGAGTAGAGAGAATAAACAAAAACTAACTTTTGATAGTACTGGGAGAATTTTGAGCTTTTCAGTTAATTAAAAATTAAGTTAAAAGGACTATAATATTTCCTTGACCCTTTATATTAACAGGTTGGCAGTTGCTTTTCTTAGTAATATTTGTGGAAACAACCCCCTTGAATAGGTCTTTCTCTTTTGTGTGCCTGAACATTAGGAACTCATCTAGCTAATCAAGCAAGTTTCTGAAGGTGGTGAGTAGGGAGGGCTCCCCTGTGTTGGCCAGAAGCACAGGAAAAAAAAAAAAGTGTGGGGATTTAGCATTTAAATCTGAAGTCTGAGATAAATAACAGGGCTTCTTACTTATCAACCTACTGACCTATAAGGAGTGAGTATATTGAGAGGTGGAGGTTGTTCACAAACATCATATGTCTCCTGTAATGGAATAGGCAAAGTCTTGCGGTCAAAAAGCTGCTGATCTTGAATTGTTGAACTTCGGAAAGCTTTTCTCATTGTTATGTCTTGCAAAGATACTAAAACAAAAGATCAAGAATTCATTTTATTTTCCTAATGATTTAACCACAGAACAAATTCATATTCTGTATTTGTTTAAAAGCTAGAATGGCTCAAAAGGTTATGAGCCTAGTGGCTTATAAATCAAGAACCATTTTAAATGCTTTATAACTTTACATTTATCCCTATTATTCTGTGCCTAATTTTCCCAACCACATAGGTCTTAACACAACTATTGATTTCTAAGGCTCAAAAAGTCCTAATGATACCTTAAGTACATCTATACTTCCCACCAAATATATCTTTTTCTTTATCTTTTACTTTTAGCCTATACCTACTTAGATTCTCTTCTTTTCCTCTATAATCTTCTTTCCTATCTCCCTTTATTCCTTCTTTTTTTGCCTATAGCCGAAAATAACTCTGAAGGAATCACATGGTTATTAGTATGGGCTAAACATACTGTTGACATCTTGCTAAAAATATAAATATTATACATGTACAATTATACATGTACCAAAAAGGTAAAATAAACTTTACTATAAAGAAAATTATTTAAGTACAAGGTGATCTACATTAGTCTCTATTTCACTTATCTTTTATCTGTACTATAAGGATTTCAACCTAACCATAAATTCTTGAAGACTGAGATTATCTTGTACATCAGAATCCCCAGTTACTGGCACTGCTCCATTATATGATTTAAAATAATGCATTTTTTGGGGATTGTGAACCATGTTAAAATACAGAATGTATTGAAATACTACATTATTGATTCTTAGAGTGATTTCCTTATGTTAGAAAAGTTATTTCACATATTTAATAGCAAGGCCGGTACTGAACAATCACAACAATTTTCAAACTATTCTCCCTAAAAATATATCTCTATCATTTTCACAAGTAAAATTCACAACACAAACATTTGGATCTATGGCACTGGTGGAGCAATCTGACTGGCTCTGCAGTGGTCATACTGTAACTGCATTTCCAACAATTCCACTGATACAGAACTTGTAACACACTTATATACACCAAAATAAAATTCAGAGAAGGAAAAAGCTTTTTCCCATTATCACTGAAGAGTAGTATGAGAGATATTTAGTGAGTAGACATTGTATACCCAGATTCTTTCAATAATTTTCATTTCATTTAATCCTTATAATAATCTAGTGAAATAGGAAATATTATTCCATTTTTAATTTTAAGAAAGGCTAGGGTAGAAAATATATGGCTGGCCCAAGGTAAAATGATTAATAAGCAGCATAATCAAACAAAAAACTCAGATTTTTCAGGTTAATCTTTTTGCCACAATACCATATTCTGTCAGAAGTGGCCCTTATTTTCTACATTATAAGAGGGATCAATTCTTACTACTTTCCCATTCTATTTATTAACCCTAAGTATGTAACTAAAATGGAACCTAGGGCTGAAACTCTCAAAAGTTTCTTGGTCAAGAAAATAAAGAGGATATAAAGTGATAAGCATGACTTATTTTTCTATCTTCAGTTCCTCTCATTTATCATCTGTCTTATGGACAAAGACCCTTTCAGTTGCCAACAGTAATATATTATTTAAGTAGTGTTCTATAACACAGGAAGTTAGCACAATATGTTATTTGTAGATAACTCAATTAAACATAATTGTGTCTTTATAGCTCATCTTTTACTCACTGTCCAGATATAATGGTTAGTTTTTTAGGTATTAATACTAATGGTAACAAAAATTTGACACTATACTCTGTAATTTAGTGCTATATTCATCATTTTGTTTGAACTCAACTGAGTTTCAAAATTTAGTTTAAATAACTGAAAATTCCTTCTCTGCAACCTTCCTAAAATGAATTCAAATTAAGCAGTTCAGCTTAACTGTTTTCTGAATACCTCTCTGCAGCTTCACATAATTTCAAAGGAAACTGTACAATTCTGAGGTAAATACACGCTGAGTTAGTTATTGGTACCTGTTTTTTCACTTTGAAGTTTAATAGTGGTGCTAATACATATGTTAAAATTTAACAATATTTTGAAAGTAAATATTATCTGTTATGTCTAAAAACTGCCTGTGTATCTCTGTACTGTCAGAAGGCATGCATTTATAATTAAACATTTGAGTTGTTTAAAAAGAAAATTTCGGATATAAATTATATACTTGAAAGCACATATAGGAATAAAATATTTTTCACAACTAGCAATTATTTTATTTCAAGAATCTCGTTAAGTGTAACTAAAACATGCTTCAAAGAATAACACCAAAAAAGATACAGATGGAATAAAATATTTGCAAACCATACATATGACAAAGGATTTGTACCTAGAACATAGAAAAAATTCTGACAACTTGACAAAAAGACAAACAATTCAATTTAAAAATGGGCAACAGGGATGGGTGAGAAGGAAAGAGCAAAAAGTAAAAAAAAATAAATGGGCAAAAAAACTGAATGGCGCTTTCTCCAAAGAATATATACAAATGCCTATAAACAGATGAAAAGATGCGCAACCTCATTAATCACCAGGGAAATACAAACACATGCTATGCTATGAATGAATCTTGAAAACACCATGTTAAGTGAAAGAAGGCATTTACAAAAGACCATTTATTGTGACATTCATTCCTATGAACTTCCAGAATAGGCAAATTTACAGGTACAGAAAATATATTAGTGACTGCTAGGTGCTGGGTAAAGGGAGAAGCAATGGGGAATGACTGCTAAGAATTCTCTGTGAGAATATAATAATGGTTGAGAATATAAAAATATTCTCAAATTGACTGTGGTTGATAGCAGCATAACTGTTGGAGATATTAAAAAAACACTGGCTGTATACCTCAATTCTGAATGAATTCCAAAGTACAGGATGTGAAATGAAATGAATAAATAAATAAAATAAAGCTAATTTTTCTTTTAAGGTGCTGTTTCCCCTTCCAACTCCCTTGCATCCAGAGTTGAGTTTATCTATAAGCAGTAAAAACTCAGCATGGTAAATAACTGTCTTTTCTTCTTCTTCTTCTTCTTTTTTTTTTTTAAGAGAGAAGGACAGTGAGAGAAAGAGACAGAAAGAATCAATTTTTTTTTTTAAAATAAAGACAGAGGGACAGTGAGAGAGACAGAGAAAGAGAGAAATAACTTTATTTAGTTTTTCACATGTCCTTTGTTGATCCAACACTTAGTTGTGTACGTGGTGCTGGGGTTTGAACTCGGGTCCTCGTGCTTGCCAGGCAAGCGCCGAAACCACTGAGCCACCGCTCCAGCCCAAGAATCAATTTTTATTGAGTTTTTCACATGGCTTTTGTTGCTCTGACACTTAGTTGTGTACGTGGTGCTGGGGTTTGAACCCGTGTACTCATGCATGCTGGGCAAGTGCTGCAACTGCTGAGCCACCACTCCAGCCCTCTGCCTTTTCTTATTTAAAAATTAAATCAGATTACGGCAAAAGTACCTTGTTCAATCACCAGGACATTCATCATTACATTCTACTTTTTGCTTTTTTTCCTATGATATCCTTTAATATTTTCATTGTTCAAGTTCAAATCTACTATATAACTTGCATTTATGCTAAAAATGTTATTCAACAAAAATATTTTGAAGAGAGAGTTATAAGATATTCACATTAAGCAATTTTCTATAGTAGGTAAGTGAAAATTATGTTCTCAGTAGTTCATTTCTTTTAATAAATAAAAAATAGAAGTATTTGGAAAATATCAGTATTCAAGGACAAGGCATGAAATGTGCTTTTACCACTGAAATTTCTGTCATGATTTTATCCAGTAGTCTGCTTTTTTTTTTTTTTTAACCTGCTATCCCTTGTCACAGGACTGCTCTACATACTGGCAGTTTGTTTTTGAAATGTTCATTTAAAGCGGACAGTAACACTCAACTAAAAGTTGGTAAGACTCAAGCAATAAGCATACGAAAGCATATTAAAAGGAGTCACATAATTACAGAATCAAACCTTAGGATTTCAGATACTTTTCAGATGTTTTTACTTTTAAATAAAAAGTAAGCAAATTATACAGAAGGAAAGAGAAAGAGAACTGAAGAAAAGTTCTGGTTAAAATGTCTTCTTTGTCTCAAAAAATTAAAGCTAAATAGAATACAAATGGAAAAGATTAAAACAAAACAGTAGAAATGAAAAGCCAGGACAGTCACATTGATGACAGTTACAGATAATACTGTGATTTAATACAACATGTATTACAACAGGTAAATATATTTATAATAAATTCATGTTTAATACCATTCTTCAATTTAATACTCATCAACTTAAAATATATACATGGAGAAAGATATAACACGAATAAACTTACATTCTTCTTCTTTAGGATCAAGCTGTGTAACACTAACAGATAAACGGTCCACACGCTCTTGCAATGAGTTAACTCTGAAGGAAAAACTATGTGCTTCATTGAATAATTCTCCAAATATATCTTCAGCATATTTACCTAAGCAAAAATGAAACATTCAATAAAATTTAATGTGATCATGATAGTGGAAATGAATATTGAACAAATGAAGTACTGTCCTATCAAGTTTGGCATTTATTTGGAACTATTTTTAACCCTACCCTAGGCACTAACCCATGACATAGTAGGATAAAACCCCTATAGACCCTGAGAACTCTGATTTTAATTCCTGCTCTACCACCTTTTGCTCAATGACTTACATCTAAAATGAAAATACTCAATTTGCTTTACCCATATTTAACTACCTGATGAAGCTTAGGGAAGATTATTGATGCAAAAATACATACAAATAATATTTCTTTTAATCCAAAATCAGCATTTCTACAATAGGCTCTATACTAGTCTCAACTGAATTTCAAATCAGGTAACAGAATGCAAGAGTCTTCACAGGCCTACTGGATGTCCTCTCTCAGATAGGCCCAAGATGCAGATTCAGAAAACTTATGAGAGATATTTTACATTCTTATTATAATTTTAAGAAAATCATCAAAAATGTAAAAATCTTGCATTTCTCTAGTTATGTAAATCCTTATTGAAAAAAAAAAGCAGGCCAAAATAGCCCAGAAGTTCCTTGCCTTTGGTGAACTTTGAACAGAGGGAGAAATAGACATTTATATAAATATGAAAAGCAATTTAATAAACAATTATATACAAATCATTGTAAGACTTTGGTAGCATATTTCTCACCTGTAAAGCTGGAATAAAAATGTATGTCTCAAAAGGAAGTTATAAGAAGAGAGCAAAGGGTTTGATAGTGTACTTGATATGGAGTACAGTTCAACAACAGGTAAAAACCACACAGAACAAAGACAGAAGCACCGAGCTTTTGGGAGTGGGATGGTATTCAAGATACTTCCAGAGACAAAGGGTTTCACTGACAGATTGGGGAAACATCTCTAACGGAAGAAAAGGCAGGTACACCATAATTTATTCAACAGATGTTACTGACACAAATGCTGGGGCTATGAAGATGGAAAAGATGAACTGCAACCCCAAAAGAGCTTAGTTTAACACAGGAAAACTTAACTTATAGTTCATATACCACCTGAAATTATATGCAGATTTGATACTTTTGTATTTTTCTGGAGGGGCCACAGCTTTTTAATAATTAAAGAAAACGTCTATGATAGCACCCCCACATTTAAATGCCAAAGCATTTTAGTAGATACCCCATTTATTCTGTTCAAATCTAAACCCTTTTCCCGCCCAGAGAGGTGAGAAAATAACTGTGTGCATATCTTAATTTCAACTTTTACTTTTATTATTCTACTTCTCAAGAACCTTTGTCTCATTATCTACTAAGTTAAATCCCCTCACCTAATGTTCTAGGTCCTCCATAATCAGGCTCTACTATACTTCTCTAGTATCAGTTGTCTCTTTAATTCCCCTTATAAAGCTACTATTTATTTTTTCCTCTGTTCGTTTACCTAGGTAATACATAGCAAAATGCCTTTCCTCCCCAGTCTTTTCTTTTTTCTTTTTTCTTTTTTTTTTTAAAGAGAGAGGGACAGTGAGAGAGACAGAGAAAGAGAAACAACTTTATTTAGTTTTTCACATGGCCTTAGTTGCTCCAACACTCAGTTGTGTACGTGGTGCTGGGGTTTGAACCCAGGTCCTTGTGCTTGCCAGGCAAGCGCCGAAACCGCTGAGCCACCGCTCCAGCCCCTCCCCAGTCTTTTCAAATTCTTTTGGTCCCTAAGGGACCAATTCACCTTTCATTCAGCAAGCCTCCCTTAATGATTTCACCTATGACTGTCTCTTTTCTATCAGTTCGTGTTTCTTAAAATTCATGAAGTTAATATCTGCTCATACTGTTCAGGATGCTTTTTATATTCTGTATTTAGCTGAGATTTCTTCAACCAAATGAGATAATTTAGTTAGGGTAAGAACCGTGCAGCTTTATCATGAAACAAAGGGTTCAGTGTCATCTGTTCAATGTGTACCCATTTAATTTGTTTTATCAACGCAGCCTACCTCTCCATCCTCTACCCTTTCAGCTTGTTACCTATCTATATGCTGTGGTTTAGATATGATTTGTCCCCCTGAGTGTCATGTGCTGAAAGCCTGGTCCTCAGTGTGGTAACATGGAACCTTTAAGAGGTGGGGCCTAATGCAATATAATTAGGGCACGAGGACAACACTCTCAGAATGGATTAATATTACATCTCACAGAGTGAGTTGCTTCTAGAGAAAGCAAGATATTATAAAGTAAAGCCACCCTATATGCTTGGCTTTTCTGCATTCAGCTTGTTCCCTTTCTACAGTATTTCTCTACTATGTTGAGGCCTGCACCAGAAGCTGAATAGATGAAGTCATTTAATCTTGGACTTTCAGACTTCAGAACTGTGAAATAAACCTCTTTTCTTTTTAAGTACCCCCACCTTCAGATCTATGGTTACAGCAACAGAAAATGAACCAGTATATGATCTGTCAAATATCTATCACTGAGAGCAAGAGGTAGATTTTATCACCCTGTCTTGGCAACATATGCAATAACAGATATGTCTCTTTTCAGAGTACAGTAAAAGATCCCTGAGATAATCAGAGTCCAAATGGTTAAGATAACAATAGAAAAGGGAAGAGGAAATTTGTATTAAGTAAATTTTAGGTTTTCAGTAATTATGTATTACAAAGCAAAACCATGCTCTAGTAGGAAAAATCTCATAAAAATCTGGATGTACATCTTTATAAAGAAGTGAGGAGAATGTCTAGCTGAAGCCATGTGAAATCCTACACTTTCATTACTGCGTTCTCAAGCACTTTTGGTGTTAACAGTTATACCAAAGTAAAACCTTCTATTGAGAATCGTCTTAGTCAAGTTTTCTAAGTAATTCACAGATTATTAAATTCATCAATTATAATTTTAACTATTTTTGGATATAAAATTGTTATGAAATGTATTTTGAGCTTGTCATCTTAAATACAAAATGAAACACAATTTCACCTTTTCTTGAGGATTCAGTCATGAATTAATTTAAAAAATCAATTATTTTTAATTGTAGGCCAGATAGTCTTGAACTGTAGAAGAAGATTTGCTTTTACATTAAATGGTCTCTGTCCCATTGTTATGTTACTGTTTTAGTCAATGCTTTCCTTTGCTGTAAAGTATCATTTTTGGTTGGTTTCAGTGATATGACTTATTCTATTATGTGTCCCCTCTACCTCCTCTTTTAATCTTCTGAAGGATAAATGTTTGGAAATAACATCATCAAATCTGTCTCAACTATCTAAGTAAAAGTAAACACACTGAGAGAGGGATCAATTAGTTACTTTTATCTTTCCTGTGTGGGCTTATTTATTCTGGCATTTTAAATTTAATTCTAGATTCTCAATTATATCAAGTGGAAAAACTGCCAGAAAAATTAATTTTAGGGTAATAAATTATTGTTACACCTTCCTACAATATTTTGTAGGTTTTTTTGTGTTTCTGAATTTTTACAAACTGCTCAGAAAACATCTATATGGTCTCTAATTCCAAATGTGAACACTGCAAAATCTAATTTAGTTATATTTTTACAATATGTTTATATTTCCAGAGTTTGGCTACAACATGATCACATTCTTACAGATAGATGTTGCTTATATACTCTTATTAGACTTGAAAATTGCTTTTATTTTCATCTTTAGATTACATTAGAAATGTTAATTACTACAAATTAACACATTTAGACATATTAGTTCTAGATTCTATATTGAGTACATATGTAAAGCAACATACCTGCCTGTTACTAAAAATTCACTTTGATTTTAAGAAATTTTTGCCCAAAGTTACTAATGTTATTTTATGCTCTTTTAAAGAGAGAGGGACAGTAAGAGAGACAGAGAGAGAAACAACTTTATTTAGTTTTTCACACGGCCTTAGTTGCTCCAACACTTAGTTGTGTACGTGGTGCTGGGGTTTGAACCCAGGTCCTCGTGCTTGCCAGGCAAGCGCCGAAACCGCTGAGCCATCGCTCCAGCCCTATTTTATGCTCTTAAGTATTTTTTTAACTTTTTTTTTTTAAAAAGAGAGAAGGACAGTGAGAGAGTGAGAGAGAGAGAGAGAGAGAGAGAGAGACAGAATCAATTTTTATTGAGTTTTTCACATGGCTTTTGTTGCTCTGACACTTAGTTGTGTACGTGGGTTGCTGGGGTTAGATCTGGTGTACTTGTGCATGCTGGGCAAGCACCGTAACCACCGAGCCACCGCTCCAGCCCCCTTTTTAAATTTTTTTTAAAGAGAGAAGGACAGTGGGAGAGAGAGAGAGAGAGAATCAATTTTTATTGAGTTTTTCACATGGTTTTCATTGCTCTGACAGTTGTGTTACATGGGTGCTGGGGTTTGAACCCGTGTACTTGTGCATGTTGGGCAAGTGCCGTACCCACTGAGCCACTGCTCGAGCCCCTTACCATGTACTTTTTCAAAAAAAATTTTTTATTAAGAAGTTATTGTACAATCATAAATGCATATAAAGTAACAATATAATATGCATTTATTTTAACATGTATCATAATATGTTGATGTACTCACATACACATAAAACATTAATTTTATATGGTCATGTTACATTAGATCAATCAGTGCTAGGCCACAAAAAAAGTCAGTAACATATCTTTAAACAATATGTTAATCATGTTAATACGATATCAGAGTCAAAAGACTTCTTTTGACTGCTCTCAAAAGTACCACCTATGTTATCTGCATGTACAAATATGCCACAATTATCCCATAAATGAAATGCATTAATTGAGAAATAAAAGAAAAAGAGGTATATTTCATATTGGCCTTTCTATTGAAGAAATAAACAATACAGTATCTTAGTGATTCACTGCCAGTAACCAACCTGAAAAAATAACCAACAAGAACAAGGATGTAATGAAAATAAATTCAAATAAATAGCTTTTGTTTATTCTTAAAACTATTTCACAGGCAATGCAAAAATTTAGTACTCATAACAGAGCATTCAAATACAGAGATTCTCTAACTTATGATGGTTTGACTTAACAATTTTTTGATTTTTACAAAGCAACATACATTCAGTAGAAATCATACTTGGGAAATTTGAAGTCTGATTTTTTTCTTGGACTAGTGGTACAATACTTTACATTCTAATGATGCTGCGCAGTGGCAGTGAGCCAAAGCTCCCAGTTACTCATGTGATACTCTAGTATGTGATGCTGCTAAGCTATAATGTTTGGTAGGTTAGGTATGTTAAATACATTTTTGACAAGGCATTTTCAACTTATGATGGGTTTACTGGCACATAACCAATAAAAAATTGTGAGCACCTACCTAACTTTTTATGTTCTAGCTACACAGATGTATGCCCAAACTCTTACCTGAAACAAATTAGCTTAACAACCTCTCTTATCTTGTGCTAAGCACAGATGGCCCTGCAGAGTCTCTGTATTCATGTGTTCTACATCAGCAGATGTAATTAATTTTGGATAGAAAATATTTGAAAAAATCTCCATCTCTATTGAACAGGTACCAACTTTTTTCTTTTCATTTTATCCTAAATAATACAGTATAAAAGTATTTATTTACAGAAACATTTACATTATATTAAGTGTTGTGAGTAATCTAGAGGTGATTTAAAGTACAATATGTAGGAGGATATGTGTAGGTTGCAAACATGATGCCATATTACATAAGGGACTTTTGGTATCCAAGGGGGGTCCTGGAATCAATCTCCCATAGATACAAAGGGATAACTATACTTAAGTTACAGAAAAGAAAGATGAAAGTTAAAAGAAATGGAAAAGACAGGCCAACCCTGATTACCAAGTCTATGATGATGGGTATGACAGTCATGATAAATCTAGGACTCTCTGTAGAATACGTTCAGGCCAAGAACACCTTGTTGTATCTTTAGAATAAGTACAGGTGTCTTATGAAAAAGCTAATCCTTTAATTCCAACAATAGATTTGATTGAGTTTTAAACTTTCTACCCAATAAAATTTAGAATGGGAAATAATTTAATCATTTAGTTATCACTGTTCTGTATTCTTTCTCTCTTATTTATTTTTTTACACAAAGGATTGAACCCAGGGGTGTTTTACCGCTGAGCTACATCCCTAATCCTTTTCATTTTTTTTAGAGACAGGTCTCACTAAGTTGCTTGAGGACTTGCTAAGTTGCCTCAAACTTGCTAGCTTCCTGCCTCAGTGTCCAAACTTGCTGGGCTTATAGGCTTGTGCCACCATATCCAGTCTGTTCCATAATTTTAAAATAGGAACATACTGCATGTATCCTTTTTCCCTACCAACCCCTTCTATGGGACTTTCTGTTTGCCTTCTATCTGCCAGCAGCCAAATTTACTTGCTGTTTTTACATTTTGCTGTATATCAGATTTTTTACTCTCATTTTAATGTCCCTTTAGACAAAACTCACTTGACTAGCCTATTCCTTTCACTTTAGGTCTTTGATAATATGAAATCATTTTCCTAGACTAATAAAATATATGTAAGAGATACTAATAAAATACATGTAAGAGATAGTGTTCACAAGTGGAAAAAGAGTACAATTCTGGTCTTAACCTTTCGTAGATCAAATCATATTTAAAAACGATTTTAATAATTCTCATCTGTCATGTGATTATATTCCAAAGATTCTGTCCTTATTTCCCTTTCCCAGAAAAAAAATTGCAGAGGAAGCAGAAATGATTCTAAAACTAATTAATTTTACTTAAAATGAATACATTTTCCAGGATAACTTTATACTCTACCAAATATCCTCCCCAAAATTAGTCACAAGCATATCTTCTTAATAGTTTGAAGCATAATATTCTGGTATGTGAATAACTTTTTAATAGATACAATAAAAACTTACTTAGGCTACTTAGCTGTCTAATTATATTTGCCAAAGAAATATTGGTTACACATTCCAGTTCATTCTTAATGCCTCTGGGCAGTGCTGTGTGGCACAAGTGCCTAGGATCGATGTTTCTTTTCACCAATGGCATCTTGAGATCAACTTCTGTGCCAGTTTACCTGTAGGAAATCAAAAAAGAAATTAATATTATTCAATTCAATCAATATAGTTAGACTGTATCACATTTAAGAATGAAGTTATATGCTTGTATGAAGACAATGAAAATAGTTACCTGAATAAATGAATCAAAACTGACTTGTAAGCTTTAGTTTATTTTCAATTATTAGAAAATCAATATTACAGAAAACTTTTTTAAAAAAAACTTACTTTCAACATCAGATGCTACATGGTGAATATTTTACAATCACCAGCACTTTTATTCTCCTAAAACTATTATTTGTATTTACTATATATACAGGTTGTTTTATAAAGTTGGTGTGAGAGGTTTTCTCTAAGAAAGTACCTAAGAATCTTAAAGAAGCTAGAAAAGTACTATTAAATTTATAATTTCATACAAAATGTCTCAGGTGTTCAATAGCTCAGAGTTCAAATAGTCCAAGTAGCTATACCTAAAATCCCATCAAACCTGACAAAATTTTAACTGATCAAGTGTTCATCTTTGAATTATAGGCTGTTTTTACTTTGTATGGTTCCCATGTGCACGAATTTTAACAACCAAAGTTAAACAGCAGAAGTCTCCCAAAAACATGGTTCAATTTTCACGTACCATAGTCTATTAACTCTACTTGCATAATAAATATAAACTTCATTGGTAGCATTCTAGTCCACAAATCACTGTTAATATGAGATGCACATCATGATCCATGGCCCATCTTTCCAAGTCAGTTGGTGATTTGGTCATACTCTGTGTGTTATTCATTTCTACCAAAGACAGCACAGCTTGCCTGTGTTGCCTTCTTGCCTCCCATTGCTAAACCCATATGAAATTTTACAAAACAAGGAGTGGCCAATAAAGATAAAAAGAGGGGCAAAAAACCAAAAAATGATTACAATGGAAATTAAATCCAAATCCAATGCAAGGGGAAGAGCTGACTGTGAACTGTTGCTACTACCATTGTATGAGACTCTAGATATGCAGCCAGAGGAACTTAGTGAAGGCAAACAACAGTCACAAATGATAAATATAGTTTTGACAAAAAGGAGTATATTCCATATGAAGGAACACAGGGAAAAATTAAAGGAACTCTCAGAATTATTTCACTGCATGGAAAGTGCAAAAGATAAAAAATGTTGGAACTGGATCCAAATTTAGTAGAAAAAGAGTTATAATTTGCCAAGACACAGAAAAGATGCTTGAACTCTGTTAGTTGTGCCTCTTTTACATTATACAAGAAAAATACCAGAAGACCCCAAGATGGTGACCACCCCACCAACAGTGACCCTGAGAAGCTCCTGAGAATCACCTCACGCTGCAAGAGTGCACGCAGATTCCCACAGTAGGACAAAGCTCCCAGTGTGGGGGAACATTACCTCCAGCTAATTTTTTTAACTCCAAAGGAATAGCGTGGTGTATTAACGAATATAAAGGAAAAGTTTGTGGTGCCTGCGCAATCAGCCCCACACCTGGGGGGAGGGGAGCTAATCTGGAGGGGAGGAAACGGAGCAAGTTTCCTAATCAAATATCCTAATCCGGCCACGAACTCCCTGAACTGATTGCTCTTAACTTACATGAACTTGGTATAAAGCTCTGGGAATTAATGGCTCACATTAGCGAACTTACAGCTCTTCGAGTGAGCGGCAGCATCCATCCGGCCTGCCATTGTAAGGTTTCCCTGAGGGTGGGGTAGGTTGCTCAGCAAAAATGGTCTTGGGGTCTCAGACACCACGGTCAGAAAACCAAAATTATTGCCCCGACATTTGGCCATCTCCCAAGGGGTCTGTGTGGTGCTGGGATTTCCCTCTCCACCTCCAGTTGCTGCCAGTGGAGCCGGGGGAGGAGAGGAATCGGCACAAGAACTTTAAGTCAATCACAGCCTCAACCCGTGCTCATGGTTTACAAGAGCTGATATTCAAGTCCTTTAACATAATCGCTCGTACCAGCATGCGGGAGGGTCGCTCAACAGGACTTGGGGCCTCGGTCCCCACAAAGAGAAAGAGAGAAGTTACCACTCCCCTTAACCTGGCCGTCTACCCTGGGGGCTGCGTGGAACTGCGAATCCCCTTTCCAGCTTGCAAACCTCTCAGATGGTGACCTTCTGCCCGCCCCTCTACACGCCCGAATAGGAGGAGTCTGTGAATAGAGCTTGATGCAGCAGGGCACATCCTTCTAAAGGGGACTGTCTGCCGCAGCCTCTGCAAAATCGACCTGTAACTCTCTAACAAGGCAAGGTCTGATATCAGCCTCAGGAAGCTTTGAATAAAACGGACAGCATGGGCTTCCCCTCAGCATCTGAGCCCTGTGCATAGCCAAGGCTACGTTGGCCTTGACCTCTCCAGGTGGGCGCCCCCTAGTGCTTGCAACGGAGAACCACATAAGCACTGGCACAATCTGGTCCACCCTTCCTGGGTTTCTGGCAACCCCACAGAGCAGCTCTTGGGACATCTGAAGATCATAAGTCACACAGAATGGGTCGCAAGTGATCCTGAGGCAGCGAGTTTCAGGTTGGCCACTCTCCCTGGATCAGTCAGACACCCAAACATCTATACTAGGATCAACTAGATTGTCTAAAGCTTCTGAGCCCCAGGCCCAAGAAATTCTAGAGTATGGACAGGCAGAAAGATATCACCTAAGGATTACCGCCCAGGGGGAGCTAAAATCTATCCTCGCAAGAAGTGTGAGAAGGCAGGTTCTTATACCCCTTTGCAACAGAAAATTTTGAGGAGATTCTCTAAGAAAATCCAGATCACCAGACTTAACCAAACTGCTTCTCCCCCGACAAGCTCAACTGTGAAGAATCCCCAGCTAGATGACAGATTTGAACACATCCCCCCATGGTACATACTTGCTGACCTAGGGGGCAAAAAACCTCAGAACTTTCACAACTTCTTTTGTGTTGTTTTTCATGTGCCTCTTGGGTTTTGTTTTTGTTTTGTTTTTTTTTTTTTTAAACAGGGATCTGGCTGGAGTATAATATTTTAAAATTTTTAACGTCACTGTGGTTTTTCATTTATCCTTTTTTGCTTTACGATTAGTATTGAATTTGGTGTTGGTGGATGTAAATATTTATCTGTGTGTATGTATTGGTGGTTGGCTCCTACTTTCTCTATGTCTTCTTGAACCCAACTGCTATCCCTATCCCATTGGTTTCCAACCAGGAAAACATTTTCATGATAGCAAAATAGCCTCAACCTCTGGTGAGTGAAGAGAACCATGCCCCATATTAACCTCTTCCTCCCCTGTACTCTGGTAATTCCTAAATATAAATATTTTTCTCTCATCCTCACCCAAAGTCTTTACCCCACCCGTACCCCATTTCTACGTTTTCCTTATTCCTTATCCCTTGTTCCTCTTTACTCTAAGGCAGGTGTTCTATTATACCTCCCCAATTCACCTCCTTGACTTCCTAGTCATTCCTTCCCCCACTTGCAGGGACCCTGCTATCTGAAGAAACAGACACTCTTCAAAATGGGTACTTGCTTGCTATCATAATATATTGTGAGAGCCCTCTCAAAGAAAACTGCTACTATTGGTGCTAGTCATCAGCACATCTGTTTTAGTTGAAACAGACTAGTATCTGCACCTATAGGCTCTTAAATTCTCACAGAATGGTCTGGCATCTTTAGGTCTTTCTTGTCCAAATTGCTCCCCATCACAACGAAGCAAAGCCATAAGAAGCTCCGATTACTCCACCAAGAGCAACAAGGTTGAACTACAAGACACGCTGATTCTGAAAATGAGGAAAGGGGAAAATACTCCCCTCCTCAACCCCACAGCTCACCACTCAAGGATCCCATAGCCGGGGCCCTAGATGAAAACCAAAGATACTGTATCAGCATTATGATTAGTAATTCAATCAAAGAATTGAGAGAAGAAATAAGGAAAGAGACCAGAGAACAATTTCAAGAGATGAGAGACAACTTTTACAGGGAAATAAGGGAGCAATTACTTGAGATGAAAGATCAGCTATACAAAGAAATAGACATTCTGAAAAGAGATGTAGCAGAGCTATCAGGATTGAAAAACGCAGTTAACCAAATCAAATCTTCACTGGAAGATACCAACACCACAGTATACTCCACTGAAAATAGACCTTCAGCTCTTGAAGAACAAACATCAGAAAATGAAGATCAGCTAAGCAATATCAAATTCAAAGAAGATAAACAAGACAAGCAACTTATATTACATAATCAGAACTTCCAAATAATATTTGATGAGATGAGGCATAATAATCTGAGAATCATTGGCCTGGAGGAAAACTCTGAACAGCAAACAAGAGGCATTAAGAACCTTTTAAGCAAAATCATAATTGAGAACTTCCCTCATCTTTCAATTGATCTGGAATATCACATCCAAGATGCTTATAGAACACCAAAAAGGCCTAATCAAATGAGAAACTCACCAAGACATATCATATACAAAACGAGTAACAGAGAAATTAAGGAGAGAATTCTAAAAGCAGCTAGAAAAAAAGCCCCAAATCACATTCAGAGGCAAACCAATTCGGATCACTATGGATTTTTCAGAGCAAACAATGAAGGCCAGAAGAGCTTGGAAAAATATCTTTCAAGTGTTGAAAAATAACAACTTCCACCCAAAGATAATATACCCTGCAAAACTCAGCTTCAGATGGGGATATTAAATACTTCAATGATAAACTCAAGCTAGCAAGATACATGAACACAAATCCTGCACTACAGAATATTCTCAAGGATGTTCTCCATTCAGAAGAAACTGACAATGATATCCTAAATCCTTAAACAAGGGCGAGTCAATAATCATACTATACAAAAGCTGACTTCCAAGGTGACTCAAAACTCTGTAATTGTTACAAACTCTGAGACTCAGCCTCCCATATCTATTCTAACTTTGAATGTGAATGGTCTCAATGCCCCAATTAAAAGACACAGACTGGCCCGCTGGATCAAAATACAAAATCCAACAATGTTGCCTGCAAGAGACACATTAACACTCAAAAACAGACACAGGCTGAAAGTGAAAGTATGGCAAAATGTCTACCAGGCCTGCAGCCCAAAAAAGCAAGCTGGCGTGGCAATTCTAATTTCTGATAAAATTAATTTCCAATTAAAACTAGTCAGAAAGGACAAAGAGGGTCACTTTATCATACTGAAAGGGACAGTCCATCAAGAAGATATAATGATAATTAACATTTATGGCCCCAATTACAACCCCCCCAAATATATGGAAAAAATACTTAAGGACATTAATTCCCTCACTGATCTCAACACAATAATTCTAGGGGACTTGAACACACCACTATCAACTCTAGACAAATCATCAAAACAAAAAATCAACAAAGACATCTCCAATCTGAACAATTCTATCAGTCAACTGAGCTTAACAGACATCTACAGAATATTCCATCCTAAGACAGCTGAATTTACTTTCTTCTCAGCAGCTCATGGATCCTTCTCTAAAATAGACCACATCCTAGTTCACCGGGATAATCTTAGCAAATATAAAAAAGTGGATATAATCCCATGTATTCTGTCAGGTCATAATGCTATGATCTTAGCAATCAACAACAAGATAAACAACAGACACTACTCAAATACTTGGAAATTAAATAATTCCCTCTTAAACGAAGGATGGGTAAATGAGGAAATGAGAGCAGAAATTAAGAAGTTCTTGGAATTGAATGAGAATGAGGAAACAACATACCAAAACCTCTGGGACAGTATGAAGGCATTCTTAAGAGGTAAATTTATAGCACTGAGTGTATACATAAAAAATCTAGAAAGAGACCAGATAAATAGCCTTATGCTTCAACTCAAACAACTACAAAAAGAGGAACAATCCAACCCCAAAGCTAACAGACAGGAAATTACCAAAATCAGAGCTGAAATCAATGAAATTGAGAACAAGAAAACAATATAAACTATTAACAAAACGAAGAGTTGGTTCTTCGAAAAAATAAAAAAGATCGACAGACCCCTTTGCCAACCTCACTAAAAGGAAGAACGAAATAAAGCAAATCAACAAAATCAAAGATGAAAATGGGGATATCACCACAGACTCATCCAAGATACAGAAGATTATCAGAACCTATTTTGAAAATTTATACTCTGCCAAGTTTGATAACCTGGAGGACATGGACAGGTTCTTGGACATATATGACATCCCCTCTTTAACACAGGAGGGCACTGAAAATCTAAACCAACCTATCACAGATAGTGAAATTGAAGCAGCAATCAAAGCTCTCCCAAAAAAGAAAAGCCCAGGTCCGGATGGATATACGGCAGAATTCTACCAAGTCTTCACAGAAGAACTAACACCAATCCTCTACAACCTCTTCCAGGAAATTGATAGAGGGTAACATTCCCAAACACTTTTTATGAAGCAAATATTACACCGATTCCAAAACCCAACAAAGACATGTCAAGAAAAGAAAAGTAAAGACCAATTTCCCTGATGAACATTGATGCAAAAATTCCTTAATAAAATTTTAGCTAATCGAATACAAAAGCACATTCAATACATTATGATCAAGTGGGCTTCATTCCAGGAAAACAAGGCCGGTTCAATATACGCAAATCAATAAATGTAATTCACCACATAAACAGAATTAAAAACAAAAATCATATAATCATCTCAATTGATGCAGAGAAGGCATTGGATAAAATTCAACACCAATTTATGCTCAAAACTCTGGAAAAGATAGGGATGAAGGGAAGATACTTTAACTATGTCAGATCCATTTACGACAGACCCATAGCCAACATTATCCTCAACTGAGAAGAACTGAAAGCATTTCCACTGAATGCAGGTACAAGACAAGGATGTCTGCTTTCCCCACTCTTGTTCAATATAGTCCTTGAAACCCTTGCCAGAGCTATCAGGCAAGACAAGGAAATCAAAGGAATTCGTATAGGAAAAGAGGAAGTTATCTCTATTCGCTGATATGATTCTATACCTAGAAGACCCACTAACATCGGCCAGAAAACTCCTAGCGCTTATAGGCGATTTCAGCAAAGTAGCTGGCTACAAGATCAACTCCAGTAAGTCACTAGCTTTCCTTTACTCCAGCAACAAATCCGCAGAAGAAGAAATCAGGAAATCTTTCCCATTCACCATCTCCTCCAAAAAAATTAAATACTTGGGCATTAACCTTACAAAGGATATTAAGGACCTCTACAAAACAAACAAACAAACAAACAAACAACAACAAAAAAAACCTATCAAACACTAAGAAAATAAATTACAGAAGATCTGAGTAGATGGAAAAACATTCCATGCTCATGGTTAGGCAGAGTCAATATAATAAAAATGGCCATTCTACCCAAAGCCCTATATAGATTTAATGCAATCCCCACCAAGATACCAATGGCATTCTTCACAGATATAGAAAAATCAATTCTGAAGTTCATATGGAATAACAGGAGACTCAAGATTAGCCAAAACATTACTCTACAGGAAGGAAGAAGTAGGGGGTATCTCAATCTCTGACCTGAAATTATATTACAGTGGTGTAGTAGCAAAAACAGCATGGTATTGGTATCAAAACACAACTGAAGATCAGTGGAACAGAATAGAAGATCCTGAGACAAACCCCCATATCTTTAACTATTTGATATTTGATAAAGGGGGCAAAAGCTTAGTGTGGAAGAAAGATACCTGTTCAACAAATGGTGGTGGACAAATTGGACAGCCATGTGTAGACAACTGAAGCTGGATCCTTATCTTTTGCTCTGCATAAAAATTACATCAAAACGGGTCAAAGATCTGGATATTAAGCCAACAACTTTAAACTTACTAGAAAAACAAGTAGGGTCAACACTACAGGACACAGGAGTCAGCAGCGCCTTCCTTAACAAAACTCCCATGGCTCAAGCAGTGAAGTCAAGAATAATGAATGGAATGCAATTAAACTAAAAAGTTTTTGCACAGCTAAAGATCTAGTCAAGAGCATCAAGAGAAAACCGACAGAATGGGAGAAAACCTTTGCCTGCTACCCCTTGGACAGAGGGCTAATATCCAGAATATACAAAGAACTAAAGAAACTAAACACCAAACTCACAAATAATCCAATCAATAAAAGGGCTATGGATCTAAAAAGAAACTTCTCACGAGAGGAATTCAAGAAAGCCCATAAATATATAAGAAAATGCTCTACCATCATTAGCTATAAGGGAAATGCAAATCAAAACTTCAATGAGATACCACCACCTCATTCCTGTTAGTAGCAAAAATGAAAAATTCGAACAACAACAGATGCTGGAGGAGCTGTGGGAAAAGAGGAACACTGTCACACTGCTGGTGGGACTGAAAACTGGTTCAACCACTATGGAAAGCACCGTGGAGACTCCTCAAAAAATTAAGGATGGAACCACCTTCTGACCCAGCTATCCCACTCCTGGGTATTTTCCCAAAAGAGCTAGAATCAGCTTATTACAGTGATGTGGCTTCATCAATGTTTATAGCAGCTCAATTTACTATAGCTAGACTATGGAACCAACCCAGATGCCCCTCACTTGAGGAGTGCACACAAAAACTTTGGTACATATATACAATGGAATACTACTGGGCATTAAAGAAGACGATATTATGGCTTTTGAAATCAAAAGGATGGAGATGGAAAGAATTATGCTAAGTGAACTATCCCAATCTCAGAGACTCAAGGGCCGAATGGTTTCTCTCATCTGAATACATCGGGAAGCAGTATGTTAGATGGCTAAGCTAATAATAACTTCAAATTGTAGGGGGATAACTGCCTAAGATACCTGGAGGTGTAGGGTGTGGGGGACAGGATGGGGGAGGGCCTAGGATGAATATCTAGGAGGCTGTAGGGTGGGAATATGGGGAAATCATCTCAGAAGGAGATCTCTGTCCTCCACAAGATATCCATTTAACTTAGTGTTCTTCTGGGGGAAACAGCAAAACGCTGTTGCTGATACTCAAACTGGGCATTCATGACATGGTATTAGCCCTGGATAACTAAGTATATATACATTTGTTCTTGAATGTTTGATAATGTTTCTCCCTCAATTGTAACTGCATATTCATCTAATAAAAAAAAAAAAAAAAAAGGAAAAATACCAAAGAGCTCTTGGTTTTTTTTTAACAAAGAAATAAAACACTAATTATTGTTTCTAAAGTTGTAAATTACATTGTACTAAATGTTTTACTTTTTAAAAAATTTCCTCATACAACTTAACTGATGAGAGTTTTTAATGTTTTGACAAAAAAATTTAAAGAGCATGGAGCAATTATAATTTTCCCATTGATTTAAGACAGTTTTTTCAGTTTTAACTTGCATAGTCTATTTATAGTCCAGCATGACTGCCGAAAGTGAGGACCAACTGTCCATTCTTACTTACTGATAAACACTGATTACTTTACAAAGGAAGAGTTCTACTATTTACTGAGCTT
Organism: Aplodontia rufa; assembly: GCA_004027875.1. NCBI lineage: Eukaryota > Metazoa > Chordata > Mammalia > Rodentia > Aplodontiidae > Aplodontia > Aplodontia rufa. The sequence goes on from PVKS010001536.1 coordinate 22,722, forward strand.
TGATGACTACTAAATAAGCTTTGGATAAATCTAACTGCACTGAAGTGTTACATATCCAACATTTCATCTGGCCTTCATTTCTCTGACATTCACCTGTGTACGTGGTTCTGGGGTTCAAACTCAAGTCCTCACGTTTGCCAGCCAAGCGCTTCTGCTGCTGACCTTCACTGCTCCAGCCCCACTTAGCATACTTTTAAAAACAAATGAATGAAATTTGTCTCCTTTAACCTATCTGCACAGCATTCTCTGTCCATTTTTAAATATTTTTAAAATTGTACAAGATGAAACATACAGAAAAAGGCATACACAAACTGTATAACTTAATAATTTAAGCAAATAGTCATTTAACTCCATAAAAGTAATAAAATATGCCTGGACCTCAGGGCTCTTCCACTTTGGTCTCCTTCATAATCATCCCTGCTCAAGTCCTCTCCAAAGATTTTCTCATATACGCGTATTTTAGTATACATATTTCTATTGTGAATATACTTTAGTAGGAGAAGAGTCAGGTTAATGATAGGCACAGCTTCAGCTTTAGAAGATGATGCCAAACTGTACCCAAAGTAACTATATCAATGTATAGTTAGTTACTCCTTTCAGCATGTAACAAGCTACTGCTGCTCCACATTCTTTCAAACCTTGAACTGTCACTTCTAGATCACAGCTGTTTTGGAGAGTATGTTATAGCAACTTATTATAGCTTTGTTTTCCTAATTATTAATGAGTTTAAGTACCTTCTCATATGTTCACTGATCTTTCGGATTTCTCTTGAAAATTGCCTATTTGATGCTCTAGTGCATCTTCAATCTGGCACTGTGTAAGGGCTGATTTGCAGGACCACGGGATATGAGCCACAGAAGGTTATACATGATGCAAATACCTTCTGTCACTCACTAGTTCTCTTACTGATGTCTTTTAATAAACAGATATTTTAATAAACAATCTACAGTAAATATGATAAAATCTGTCATTCTTTTCCTTTTAGGATTAGAATGAAAGCATAATTTTTAAAATCTTTTTTATACCAAGATCATAAATATGACCACCTATATTTTTTTCTTAACATTGCTTTTGTCTTGCACTTTAAGTCTACAATTGATATGGAATTAATTTTGTGAGTGGCATGGCATATTCAAGTTTCTTATACATTCTTTCAGTACTTTTGTCATAAAGCAAGTTTCTATATTATAATTTCTAAATCTATCCAATTTTGGACTCTACTATTCCACTGATTTGTCTAGCCTAGAGCTAATGATGTTAATTAGTGGGGCTTTGCATATGTCTTGAAAGACAACAGGGCAAGCTACATCTTGGTCTTCAAAAATATCTTGTTTAATCTTGGCCCTTTATATTTCACTGTAATTTTTTTTTTTTTTTAAAGAGAGAGGGACAGTGAGAGAAACAGAGAAACAACTTTATTTAGTTTTTCACATGGCCTTAGTTGCTCCAACACTCAGTTGTATACGTGGTGCTGGGGTTTGAACCAGGGTCCTCGTGCTTGCCAGGCAAGCGCCGAAACTGCTGAGCCACCGCTCATGCCCCTTCATTGTAAATTTTTAGAGTAAGATTACTGAGTCACATATACATACACACACTGGGAATTTGATTGAAACTACTAAATCTATAGATTACATTGGGGAGTACAATTATTTATACACTTCTTCCTATCCTTGAACATAATATATTCCTCCAATTAGTTCAATACCTTTCAGTGTTTTATAGTTTTCTGAAATGAAATCTTATACATCCTTAGATTTGTATATGTATGATTTATTATTATACTGGATGGAAATGATGTCTTTTTTCATTTTCCTTCTTGCACATACAGGAAAAAAAAGAATTCTGAATATTGACCTTACAACCAGGGACCTTTCTAACCTCTAATTATTATTCTATTTTAAAAGCATATACAATCATGTCATAAGTGAATAGTGACTGCTTATTTCCTCCTTTCTATTGTATCCTACATCTTTTGTTTCTTTTTCTTGCCTTACCAAACTAACTAGAATCTTTAATACAATGTGAAACAGAAGTGACATCAAACATACTTGTCTATTTCCTAAACTCAAAGGAAAAGCTTTCAACATTTCACAAGACTAGGGTTTTTGTTACTTTGTTTTGTAGACACCTCATTATAGATTAAGGAAGTTCCTTTCTATTTCTAAACTATTTCTACTTTATTAAGGTTTTTTTCTTTTCTTTCTTTCTTTTTTTTTTAAGAGAGGGAGAGCGAGAAAGAGAAAGAGAGAATCAGTATTATTTAGCTTTTCATCATCTTTTCACAAATACTTAGTTGTGTATGTGGTGCTGAGATTTGAACCCGGGTCCTCATACATGCTGGGCAAGCATGATACCACTGAGCCATCACTCCAGTCCCTTACTTAAAATCATGAATGATGTTGATTTTATCAAAAGTTTTTCCTATATTTATGATGATCATATGATTCTTATTTTGTTAATGTAGTAAACTATATTGATGTTTTTCTTTATTAAACAACTTTGCATTCCTGGTTTTTTTGTTTTTTGTTTTTGTTTTTGTTTTTGTGTTTTTTTTGGTCTGCTGGTTCTATCAGAGATGTGTTATGATATCCTACTACAATAGTAGATTTGTTAAATTCTTGGGATGATTTATTTAGAGACTATGGTATTAGGTACACATAACATTATCTTTATCATTAATAACATGGCCTTCTACTTAAAAGTCTACTCTGTTTGATATTAATATACCAGTTTTTTGGTTTGAGTTTGCATCATATAGCTTTTCCCATTCTTTTCCTCCTTCCTGTATCTTTATGTTTTAGACATGTCTCTTGATAGATACATTTAGGTGTTTCTTTTTCATTTATTTTTCTTTAACTCAGATTGATAACTTTAAACATTTTATTGTCATGATGCTAACAATGTTTCCCTGCGCAGGATACTTTGTCCTTGCCCACAGTCCCTCCTTACTCCCACTGTTCTTCAACTTTCAGCTCAAATGAGAGCATTCCCTGATCCTTCAACCCTGACTAATGTGGTCCCTCTTAAAATTCTCTCGTAGCACAATCTATCATTTTTCATTATAACAACTGTCTCAGTTTGTAACTATACATTTCCATGATTGATTTGTCTAATTTATTAGTTAAAATGCAGGTTTTGTGTATTTTTTTTCTCACAGTCTTTCGGATGCCTTGTATATGCTTGGCACATAAAAAAGTTCAACATATATTTGTTGAGTAACTAAAAAAACACAACTACAATTCAATTTTCTTTCCTAAGCTGCAGATGTACATATGCAATTGTTTCCTGGATATCCATACTTCATCAAATTCAACAGGTCCAAAATAAACTCACTCTAATTCCTCTTCAAAGCAAGGCATCACCTTAAATTCTGCCCTACCTCCAGCAATCCCTATCTATATTCAATAAGAGATCAAGCCTTACTAATTCTATTTCATTAACATATTTCATATTCTGACCTTCCTTTTCTATATCTGCTCCTCCTTTAATTCAAATCCTAGTCATCTATTGCTTGGTTGAACCAGAGTGTCTTTTCCAGTCTTACAGTTTCGTCTACCATTCCATGTACATATCATTTCCACCATTCCATCTTTTACTACAGTTTTAAAAATATTATTCCACATTTTAAATTTGTCTTTCTGTAAAAACAAACCTTTCCATAGTTTCTCACTGTCATAATAAAGTCCAAACATTACATACAAGGTTCTTCAGCACTGAGTCCCCACCTTTCCCTCTAGCCTCATTTCTCACTGTATACCTACCTTTCATCACTCTTTTACTGTCCTGCCTTTTCTCATTCTCTTTTCTGCAGAGAATGCCCTTCCCTTTCTTTTTTAAATCTTTAATTAAGGAGTTGAGTTATTGTACACACATAAATGCATATAAAGTAACAATATGATATGCATATGTTCTCAAACCAGAATTACCCCCACATCGCCTACACCCCAGTCTGTTGATTCTTCTGTATTTCACCCCTATAAACAACTTAAATGCTTAGGTTGTGAATTTTCCAGAATTAAATGATTGCATAAATATTATTTGGAATCTCATGGGGGTAAAGACTATGCTACATTATTGATTGTCTCCCTAGATCCTTCCCTATTCTCCCTGCCTCTCTCCTCCCCCACTTATCTCCGCCTACATATCTACGATTGCCCCAGATTATGTGTAGCAATCAATTTACAATTGCTAAATTATGGAACCAACCCAGATGCTCCTCACTGGATGAATGGATCCAAAAACTGGTATGTATTATATATATATATATATATATATATATATATATATATATATATATATATATTATGTATTATATATATATACACATACATATATATATATATATAAAACACACACATACATATATGTACCAGTATATATACATATATACATGTACGCATGTATATATATACACACACACACACACAATGTAATTCTACTCAGCAATTAGAAGCAAAGATATTGCAGCCTTTGAAGGTAAATGGATAGCAATGGAATAAACCACGCTGACCCAAGTTAGGCAAACCTTGAGAGTCAAGGTTGAATGTTTCCACTCATCTGTGGAGGCTAGAGCTAAATTCAGGCTTGGTTCAAAGGTAGACAACCTCATGTATTAGACCCAGCAAAGGCACAGTCTTTCCCTTTCTTATCCTCAACAGAAAACACTTAATTGTTCCATACTAGACTGAAGTATCTCACCTTTCCTCTGAAGCCTAACTGAATCCTCTAGGCAGACGTGGCAATCCATATTTTGGTGCCCTAAACATTGATTCATATATGTGCCTACCTAAATTCTACCAATTACACTCTATTACACTGTGTGTATGTGTGTGTATGTATGTATATGTGTATAAAATAGACCCAAAAGGGCAAAAATCTTGTCTTATTCATTCAGCTTGTATATCTAAGATCTAGAAAGCAGAGGTGAGAGATAAGATCAATACATAAATAAAAGACAAAACAAAAAAAGAAATCTTTAGGTTATTAAGACTGACTGACAGACAGAGAGACACACACACACGCTTTTCTAAAGCAATGGTTTAAATTATGGCTTAAAGAGTTGCTTGTTTTATTTGTATAGAAAAGGAATACATTTGATGAAATTAATACCTTACAACTGCATTGTGGAATCATAAGCTTGCTTATTTCACTCTCTCAAGAGAAAGTTTGGAAAATATCTTATTCATTTCTGTATCTTTAAGGTCTAGCTCAGAGTTTGAGGTATAGCAAAAGGTATTATGCTAAAATACAAAAGGTATTATGCTAATTTTAAAAGAAAAATGACTTTTGTTATGATTAAAATAGTGCCTTTAGGTACACTGCAAAAGCTTTACAGAGAGAAAATCTTTCTTATTTCAGTAATAATACCATATTCATTTTCTTATTTTTTCTGTCCTAACTCAAAATCTTTGCGATGAAAAATTAAATAAAACATACTGAAAATTTAAATAAAGTGTAACAACTTTATCTCCTAAATCCTAAAAAAATGCCTGATCCTGTCAGACTAAAAAGAATAATTAATTTCTAAATATTAAAAAGCATAAATTAGCAAACCAATATAAGACCAACTTCTAGTATTTTTAATACTGCGAATGATACATTTTGTTTCATTTTAAAATTGCACAGAAAAATAGCACCAATCACATAATATTTAATATCTTTTCATCTAACATTGCCTAATTGCTTACTCAGGAGAAACTTTCATCTATAAGAAAGCTTAAATATATTGTGGCTAATACATAGAAGATTAATTTTTCAAACTGTTTATCTGTTCAATAAGGTCACATAACATAACAACCAAAATATTCCCAATTACTTTAGAAACCCATTTGGTTCTAAAAGTAATTGAGTTTGTTGGAGATGTAAAAAGCTAAACCAATTCCCAGGTTTCTTTATGTATTTTCTTATGTACTTATTAACTGTCAGTTACTGAAGAAAAATTAAGAGGTTGCTAAAATATGCAAAAAAAATTCCCTAAAAGAGATAGGCTTTTAATTTTTACGATAAAAAAGTTTTGGCTAAAATCTCACTGATATTTTTAATTAAAAAAAACTTCCATAGGTATACTTTTAAGACTTGGTATAGATTTTAATATTAAATTAGTTGCAATAATGCTTAAGACTTATGTTCATTAAACTAGGAAACTGAAAGCCTTCTTTCAGGAGTATAAGGAAAATGAAACTACTAAAATTCAATCATAGCATTCTAAATTAAAACTTTATTGTGGTGATTACTGCTAATATTAATAATTTCTAATTTAAGAATGCCTTCTGTTGAACCACAATGAGGCACATATATGTATAAAAGTATAAAGCAATGTGTAAGTGTTAACATATCTTAAGATCAGACATTATAATAATGTTATGGCTTTAGAAAAATCAGAAAAATAAGTTTTCAAATTCTCATTTTCAGAACCCCAAAAATTACCCATAAAACTAATTTAAAATGTTTAAAGGATTCCTTATAGTTAATAACTATCCAAGTAAAAACTAATTTCCATATTTTAATTATTTCTAAGAATTTTAGAGAGAATAAATATATTTTAAGAAATGTACTACCTTCCTGCAATTAGGAACAACAGATCAACTAAGGGATTTGGACATGGGAATATTTAAATGGAGGTATAGTTCTCATAGAAATAATTTTATTAAACCACAATCAAATGACAAAATAATGTATAATTCTGACAGATACAACTGATTAAATATAAAAATTTTAGCAGAATGTATGAAATAAGAACTTCAAATTAACAAATGAAATCTATTTTCAAAACAATTATGTAAAATCATAGGTTTTTGAGAAGTGATTATAAATTATATTGCTCTAAAGTGTATCAAAATGGAGTTTTATAACTTAACTTCCCCCCAAATCTATAATATACATATTCTAAACTTTTATTATTGTAAATAAATAACTAAACCAGTGAAATAACAGAAGCTTGTGGAAAATCACCTCAAGAAAAATAACAAATTTTCCCTTCATATTGAGCAGTAAATTTTAAAACTACTCACTATTCATGAATCTTTGAACTTCTTCACATAGGAAGATGACAAAGCCAACTGAAGTATTTGCAGATCTAAAGAACTATTAATCATGCTGAATATCTCCAGTAACTTGCCTTGAGATGCTCAGGCCTTTGCTCACAGAACCAGTCCTAAGAACAATGTTATTTTTACAATGAATAATTACATTTTGCATTGTAAACCACAAGAGCAAAGTATTAAATTTTGATAGGCTGAGGCTGAAAAGAACACACTGATAAATGAACTAAAGTAAAAGGAAATGAAATAAGCTACACACTCAGCAATTCATGATAATGATAACTGACAGATTTAAGAAAACTGGATTTAATGAAATAATAAGTAGTATTAGACAAATATAGAGTGGAAACCAGATTTAGTATACTCAAGCTGTAATAAGATCCACTAGATAGTAGTTTATTATTTGATTTCATGTTACTCTCAAAGAAAATATATATTTCTTTTAAGGTAATGCAACTACTACTGAAATCTAACAAGTTCATTATGTAAGCTTAATACTGCATCAAGGTTATTTTTAGTAGCTTAAAACATGTTAATTTGAAATTTGAAGATCTATGCCACAAATTCAGTTAAATTATTTGAAAAACAAGATCATGTGTTTTTTCATTAAAAAAACAATATTTACCTATGAAATGTACTTTATATAAAAAATGGCAACACTGACACAGTGCCATCATCCATCTACTGAACACCAATGACTCAATTACTGTGTTAAGTGCTAAAGATAAAGGGGTGAGAAAAAACAAATAGCTCTACATGGATTGGCCAGAATCTAGTATTTAACTACACAAGACCTTGTTCTTTAAGGATATGACATTTATTTATTTTTAAATTAAGAAATTTAGTTATTGTACATTCAAAACTGCTTCCAATGAAACAATATATGTATATATTCTGAAAATTAGATTTACCCCTAGAGCCCCGCCTAAGTTCCCAAACTTACCCTTTCCTCCACCCCCTATGCCTTCCTTCCCAAAATACATCTCTGTGAATGCCTTAGGTTGTGTGTCACTACACCTTTGCTGGGTTTAATACATGAGAACTGACCACCTTTCACACTGGCCAGGGTCTAGTTCCAGCCTCCACAGATGAGTGAAGACATTCGACCCTTGACTCTCTGGGTTTTGCTGACTTCACTCAGCATGATTTCTTCCATAGCCATCCATTTACCTTCAAAGGCTGCAATATCATTGTTTCTAATTGCTGAATAGAACTCCATGGTATATATGTACCACAGTTTTTGGATCCATTCATCCAGTGAGGGGCATCTGGATTGTTTCCATAATTTAGCTATTGTAATTTGAGCTGTTATGAACATAGATTTTGCTGTGTCGCTGTAATGTGCTGATTCTGAATCTCCTGCAAAAATACCCAGGAGAGGAATAGTTGGATCATATGGTGGGTTCATCCCTAATTTTTTGAGTATTCTCCACACTGCTTTCCAGAGTGGCTGTACCAGTCTGCAGTTCCACCAACAGTGTGCTAGTGTGCCTATCTCTCCACAACTCCTCCAGCATCTATTACTTTTTATTTTCTCCATTTAGCCAATCTGACTGGCATGAGGTGAAATGACATTTAAATTCAGACCAAAGGATTACGAGTTAGTTATACTGGTGGAGCTGAGTGTGTATGTGTGTGTGGGGGGGGGGGTACTAGGTGTATCATATGCCAAAAGGCCCTGGGAGGGGGTTTGTGAATTCAAAGCCTGACGGATATGAAAGGAAGTCAGTATGTAGAGTGTAGTGAGGAGACTGCAGGCTAATGGAGGTCAGATCAAGTAGATACTCGAAGGTCATGTTGAAGATTTTCAAAGTTATCATAGTGGGAAGTCTTTGAAGGATTTTTAAGCCAAGAAGTACCAAGATCAGAAATGACTATTCATTTTTTTCTATGGAGACTTGGGTAATGAAGGATGGCAGAATAAAAGGAGGTAGACCAGTTAACCTCCTGGATAACAAAGTTATCCAGGTAACAGAAATGGTAATCACTAGGGCTTGGTGATACAAAAGTATCTCAAATTCAAGATATATCCTAGAGCGAGGCATGGTAGCACACACTTGTAATCCCATTGACTCAGGAGGCTAAGGCAGGAGATTTCAAGTTTGAAGCCAGTCTCAGCAACTAAACAAGGCCCTAAGCAACCTAGTGAGACCTGTCTTGAAATAAAAAAATAAAAACGGTCTAGGGATGTGACTCACTGTTAAGTGCCCCTATGTTCAATCCCTGGTATGCAAAAAAAAAAAAAAAAAAAAAAAAAAAAAAAAAAAAAAAAAAAAAAAAAAAAAAAAAAAAAAAAAAAAAAAAAAAAAAAAAAAAAAAAAAAAAAAAAAAAAAAAAAAAAAAAAAAAAAAAAAAAAAAAAAAAAAAAGCAAATATAAAACCAGTATAACATCCTCATAACTCATACAACTATAAAGTCAAAGTAAATACAGCAAAACTACACAACCAACAAAATTAAAAATTATTGCATTAAATTAACATGAGGAAATTCTTTTGCTCTAATTCAATCATTGTTTGCTATATGAATCTTGTACTGACTGCTTAAAAATCTGCTTTACTTTGTTCACGCCTATGTGCTGTATGCAATCACAGCTTTTTCTCTGAAGAAATTTTACTCCTACATTAGCTGGCTGACACTTGTTGGGCCTACTATGTTCAAATACAACTATTATATAGCAAGTGTTGTCTCTATATAGTCATTAGACTGAAATGATTTAAATTGTACTGACACCAGCGCTATGCTAAACAGAAACAGAAACAGAAATATAGATAGTAAGATTACTTGACAGGCATATTTCTGAAAGACTGAGAGTGTTTCCATTAAATCCTTTTAAAATCAAAATTAAATATTCATAGAAAACTCACAAATATCCAAAACTATGTTCAGGATGGGAACCACTCTAGGCCAAGACACAACTCAAAGAGGGGAAATGTCGGTGCTGGAGCAGTGGCTCAGCAGTTACAGTGCTTGTCTGGCATGCGTGAGGATGTGGGGTCAAACCCTAGCACCTCTTATACAACAAAGTGTTGGAACAACAAAAACTGGATGAAACACTAAAAGTTGGCTCTTCCTTTAAAAAAAAAAAAAGGGAAATGTGTTACTAAAGAGGTAGGACTAGGAATAGAACCTTTTTTTTTAAATCACACCCTATTGCTTCTTTCATATTAGACTGAATTTATACAATGTGCACTTTATAAAAGCATTTTAATAGTTCATTATTCAGGGAATGAGCTAAATTTAACTACAGAGAAGAAACACAATTGTTCTTTTCATCAACCCAAACAGAGGAAAACATTTTTTAAAAGTAGCAATGTACATCACTATGCATCATAAATGAGAATAAGCCTACCCACAAACTCCTTCTACGCATGATTTTTGCCAAAAAAAAAAAAAAAAAAAAAGGGAAAATTTACATCTTCTCCTATTCCCTAGTCTTTCTCTCATCCTTAGGTCAGGCATTCTCTTTTCTCTGGATACATATTGCCTGGTTATCTCTTTCTCGATGTTATCTATGAAAAACAAAAAACAAACAGAAAATAAAACAAAATCAACAAGTCCTAAAGTTACTTTTTCCCCAGCTAAAACCTGGTTCTTTATTTCTTATATTAGTTAACAATTTGATAGAATTGTTAGAAATAATGGAATCTTTTTCTCCTCCCAATCTTTCCACGTCCAATTTGTACAAAAAGATCCATTAAGTTCCTAGCAAAAGGAAGTTGACAGCAAATTGTTGATATATGCCTTAAAATTTTGAAAATATTGACAAATAATCTCCCAAAATTTTCTACAAACATATTTCCATATCCTCACAAACATGCAGGGAGATTTTATAATTTCTGCATTATAGGTCTGCGAAATATGCCTTAATTTATTTAACATTTCTCTAATTGTGAACATTTTCTTGACTTTCAAATTTTTACTATAATAAATACTAGGATAAGCTTTCATTATATCAATTTTTTTCAAGTTTATGGTCACTTTTCTTAGAATATGAAAAACTCAAGGCCTCTGAAGCATTTCTGAATTACTTCCCATAAGACTACACAATTTTTTTAAATACTATAGTCTTTTTAAAAATTTATTTTTAAAGAGAGAAGACAAAGAGTCTAAAGAGAAAGAGAATCAATTTTATTTAGTTTGTTTCATGTGGCTTTTGTTGCTCCAACACTTCATTGTGCACAACACCTCATGCATCCTAGGGAAGCAACGTAACCACTGAGCCACTCCTCTAGCCAGCCCCAAGAGTACACAATTTTTATCTCACTACACATGAGAATAATTTTACTACTTTCTCAGCTCCATTACTTATTGTCTATGAAACTCTGGACAATTTAACTTCTTTGTGCCTCAGTTTCCTCATTTTTAAAACAAGGATACCACCACCACCTACTTCAAGGGGTTTAATATGAAGATTACATGTACAGCTTTTAGCAAAGTTCCAGATACATAGTAGGTGTGCAATAAATACTATTATAATTTATCACTGACACTGAATGTTAGGAGATAATACTGGTAGTACTCTGACTCATTTTAAACTGGAACAATCTGTGGAAGCAGCATTAGGGAGCAAGTATCTTTTCCAAAATTAATATAGGTGGGATGTATGGATACAGATAACACTCACACATTAAGAGGGTATAGATGAAACAAATTTTAGGTGAATTTTTAGACAGGAGATAGGAAGTTTAAACTTGGAAAAGATGTTTAAAAAAGCTACATGTTGAGACATTTACATGCTATAGAAGAAGAAACTCTCTTGAACTAGTAGTAGGATTTGGGAAGGTGGGAGAAATGAGTCAAATTTGAGTATTGAAAGCAGTGTCAATTTGTGAGTTCAGAGGGTAAAAAACAAAGGTAGCTTGTTCTTCTTGCCAGCTGACTGAGATAAACTGACATGACGCATAACAGAATTATTTCTAGGTCTTCCGGAAGCATATGGACATTCTCTTCAGTTTATCTTGTAGTTTGAGGATGCATGTTATGGCACACTGAAATAAATATTCTTTCATACTTTACTGCATATAAATAATACAACTAATTATTGGTTCTGCAGGGACAGTAATCTTAAGTTGCAACTACCAATTCAATATTTCTTTCATTATAATACACTGACACTTTCTCCTAAATCTTATTTCTGGATTTCCTAATTACTTAAGTAAGAATACACAATCATTTAAATTTGGTTTTATAATTCCTTCATTTTGGTCACTGATTGCTAAAAGAAGCTCATTTGCTATTTTCCTGCCCACTCATAGTCTTTTCAGATCACATATCATCTTGTCATTTCACTAAACAGAAGAGTGTTTTGTCATTTCAAATCTGGGCATTTCAATGTGTACTTTCTCTACCTGGACATTTTCAAAATATAAAATAAGTGCCAATATTAATTTCTCATTGTTAGCAGTTTTCAAGTGAGAAAAGCCTACCTTTTCTAAGACTGGAAGAAATATTAAAAACTAAATAAATCATCTCTTATTTTTGTAGATAAGCCAACTTACTGAAAAAATTAAGAAAGTTATTTATGTTCACGAGATTAACAGCAGAGCTGTAACCAGGTTTTAAATTTGCAGATTTTACATATACTGCTTCCTCAATTCTTTTATCTGTTACTGTTTTTAAATCCATTTTACATTTTTTAATTCAAACTGCTTTATTGTCACTTAAAGTCTTTCATGGTTTGATTCCATCTTCTTTGTGAAGTCTTTTTTTTAATTAGCTCCGCATGTTCTTACATATTGAAGGTATTTGTAGCTACAAATTCATATACACATCTGTAATAATAATGTAACGAGCCAGATCCTTATCCAGTATCTCCTCCACTTTGCCTACTCCCCTCTTTTTTCACCAATTTAATTCCCTATTACATATATAAATGTCCACATATATGTATATTAATTTTTGAATTTTCAAGATTTAAATTCCTGAATATTATTTGGCTTCTCAGGGGAGTCAAATGTACCATAAAGAATTAATAACCTCCCTTTCCCCTCCCTTTTCACCCTTCCCCTCTCCTCTCATAGCTACAGTTCCACCAGATTATGTAATATTTTGAATTTGGTTTGTCTAATAAATAAACTTGTCTAACTTCCACTGTATCATTGGTTTTACTCTCGTTTACTTAGATGAGAGAAAACATTTGACCCTTAAGTCTCTGAGTTTAGCTTATTTTGCTCTGCGTTATTTTACCTGCAAAAAAGCCATGATATCATTTTTTCTAATAGCTAAATAGAATTTCATTGTGTGTATGTGTGTGTATACATACACATATACATATACATATGCATATATACACCACAGTTTTTGGATCCATTCATCCAGTGAGGGGCATGTGGGTTGATTCCATAATTCAGCTACTGTAAATCGAGCTGCCATAAACACTGATGTAGTTGTATCTTTGTAATATGCTGATTCTAGCTCTTCTAAGAAAATACTGAGGAGTGGGATAGCTGCGTCATATGGTGGTTCCATTCCTAATTTTTTGAGGAGTCTCCACAGTAGTTTCCAGGGTGGCTGTACCAATCTACAGTCCCAACCAAGAGTGCACAAGAGTTCCTTTCTCCCCACACTTCCATTTTTACATTCTTACCAAATCAGCCTACCAAATTTCACAATAACCTAAAAGACTTTTCAGGGTATTATGAAGCTCCAAAAAAGGTTTCTCAATTCTCAAATGACTACTTCCTTCAATAAGCATCTGTAGATTATATACTAGAGATTAAAACATAGGTGATGAAGAAGATATAAAAGTAGTAAAACAGCTTCACAACCCAGAAACTTACAAAATAAAGCAAAAATATATACCAAAATGTAAAAATAAAAGTTCATGACTAAAGTCTGAAGTACAGTAATACTATTAAATATGCAAATAAAATGAAATTAAAACAAGCTAAAGTGGTTAAAGAAGATACTAGTATAGACCTGTGCTAATACATTAACTGCTAGCTGCATGTGACCAAATTAAAATTTTAAAAGTAATTTTAAAATCAGTTCCTTACATTAACCACGTTTCAAGTTCTCACATGTAGTTTATAGCTGCCACAGTGGACACAGTAGTTACAGAACCCTATCATCACTGCAGAAAGTTTTATGGGACAGCACTGATTTTAAGATGACCCTATGATCTCCAGCTCCTAGTCCTACTCCTACAACAAACTGGCAGAGACTGAGGATATTTAAGTCAAGAATAAGAAGAAAAATAAGAAAACTTGCTTGAAAGGAACACAGAGGTAGGAAAAAAGATTTTTAAAAAAATGCAACTAAATTGAAGATTGTGAACTTTGATATTCAATGAAGAATAATTGAATTAAAAAGGAGGAAAGGTGGGTTCAGTGGTTGGAATGTGTGCCTAGCATGTGCAAGGACTCAAGTTCAAACCCCAGTACTACATATACAACTAAGTGTCAGAGAAACAAAGGCCAGTCAAAAAAATAAATAAAACTGATTCTCTCTCTCTTAAAAAAAGAGATAATGATGACAAACATTTAATCTTGAGATTTTAGTGCATATTAGGGAGTAACTGAATCATAAGGCACACACACACAAATACATATACAACTTTAGTAAATATTGACAGTTTTTCAAAGTGCTTCAGCTAATTTATACCTCTACCAGTGACCTATAAGAGTTGTATAATGAGAGCTCCAATTCAGTTGTCTGACACCCTGGGTAACACCTGATATTGTACATTAATAATCTCATTATCCAAGCAAGACCAATCACATTTTATTCTAAAGTTTTATTTAGTCTATCAACCTTTTACATTTCTAAAATCTTTGGTCATTAAATAATAATTATAATAAAAATTTAAGTGTACTATTTTTGATTTAGTCCTTTCTAGAAAACAAACAGCTTAATACTGTGAAATCACCACAAACACCTCCTAAATTATCTGCTCCCCTTTGAAAATGTCACCCTCCACTCACATCCCCAAGTGCCACTAACCTAAGTTTTATCATTATAGATTAGTTGCTTTGTTATAGAATTCTATATAAATGAACGCGTAAAGAAATTATTCATTTTGTGCTTTACTTCAGCCTAAGGATTTTGAGATTCATCCTTGTTGCATGTATCAATATATTCATTGTTATTGTTGAATAGTAGTATTTCATTGTACAAATCTATCATACTTTGCTTATGTACATGATGGTCATTTTCATCTTTTGACTATTACAAACAAAATTAGTAAGAATATTTTATGTAAGTATCTGTGTGACAAGTTTGGGTACCTCCCCCCAATTCAGTTTAAATATTTAGGAGTAGGTTGGCTGGGTTATGTAAGTATGTGTTTAACAGCCTTAATGACACCAAACTGCTTTCCAAAGCAGTTTTATGATTTTATATTCCCACCAGAGTTCCAGTTCCTTGGTACAGTCAATCTTAATTTTGGCTAAGCTAATGAGTGTACAGTGGTAGCTCATAATTTTAATGTGTATCTTTATATCCTTGCTGAAGCTAATACTAAGAAAATTTGAACTTTTATAACAAATTTTATGCTATAAAGCTTGACTTATAAATACTTTATTAGATCTAATGGAACATTTTAAATTTTTGACAAAATGAATTATGCTTAATTTATATATGTAAATATACAGTAAGATTGTTTTTAGGAAGGGAAGCATTAAGGATACCTTTGGACTAAAAAATGAGAGGGATTTTTTTTTTAATCCAAAAGTAAATTTCAGGAGAAAATGTGAAGTCTTTTCTACAGCTGGAAAATATTAAAGGAAATGATATTCTACAAACCATTTGAAGATGGCAGAGAAGTCAGACTGACAGGCAGAGACCTAAGTCACTTTTACATAAAATCTATTTTTTTCTGACACACTTTTCAATGCACTTTGTTGCTGTTGTCTACATTTCTAATATAATGCAATATGAAACATATTACATTGATGGGAATGAAAGCTCCTAAAAACTCAATACTTCATGCTCTAAAGTACATAACAATATCTACACATAGAAACATAAGATTTAAAATAGCTTTTAATTGGGGGTGGAGTAGTAGCTCAGCAGTAGAGTCCTTGCCCAGCATGCACAAGTACTGGGTTTGAACCCCAGCATCACATACACAACAGTGTGTCTGAAACAAAAACCAGATGAAAACATTTGACTCTCTTTCTTTCTCCCTCTCAAGAAAAAATAGCAGCTTTTAATTTTGTAGTAGAAGAAAATAAAGCAAGTAATTTACCAATTTATTTTAGAAAAGAATGTTAAAGACAATATCAATAACATACTATATAATTTGAGCCATCATGGTAGCTATGCATTATATGAAAATGCCTTAAAACATATAAACAGAAAGTTCTAAAAAACCTTCACTTAATTTAAATTTTCATGCCAAAGCAAAAATGAGGATTAAAATTAAGGAGTATTTTGTCCCAAGTTATCCATTAGTTATTATCCAAATAACAAACACTTTTACTGAATAATAAATTAACTATTCAAATGAGATAGATATCCACCAAAGGTAGATGTAATTTACGTAAATGGAAGTAACTAAGCATTTTATAAATTTAGAAATATTGCAAGGGATCCTCTTCTATTTCAAATATGTTAAAAAATTTTCAACCATGGCTTCTAATCTAACTTGCTGGGCTATGTAAAAACAAAACACAGAATTTGGATAAAAAGTAAAACTCAAAACCTAATAGGATCAAAAGCTTGGATCTTACATAAAATTGTCCTTTGCAAAAGTCAAGCATATGTAAAAACATTCTGCTAAGAACATCTTAATACCAAATAAATAATAAAAGGATATAATATGCTGCAGTTACAAATGGGATACCTAATACCGATGAAACAATATTCAGATACCTTCAGAGTGGATGACCTCTCACCAAAATAATTAAAAGCTATGAACCTGCCACTAACATACTTTACACCAATTAGACCCTGTACATTCCCAATTTTGTCTAATCCTCAATTTCATCTATAGTCAAATCAACATAATTGATTCAATCTATAGTTCTTAAATATTTGGACTCAACAGGCTAACATATTATCCATAATGAACACTTTAATAAAAAAAAAAGAGGGTAATTAGATTTGGTTAAGCTCTTTTGTCATTACTGTTTCCTGAATTGGAATAAGGTTGAAAGAGTTCTCTAAAAGCAAATTTAGGACCAAGAGGCTAAAGTAATGAGAAGACATTTAAGATGGACATAAGAAAACTTAAAATCACACATGTCCAAAAAAGAAACAGGTTGCCTCTGGAAGAGATGCTTTTACTAGAAGAGAATTCGGACTACATTATTTCTAAGAGGCCTTTTTGCTTAAAAGCTCTTATAATACAAAAAGGAAAATTTAGAGGATGAATAGAGAAATCCTCACATGAGGCTCACTGACTCCCAAGATAAAGTAATTTCCTCAGGTGGGTTATCTGACCCACCTTAGCAAATTTCTTAAAATCATGTAATTCATGTTGGAGGTAATGAAAATTAAAACCAGCTATTATTTTATTGAGAAAGGATGCATACTTTCCTTCTCATGTAGCTCAAGACAATTCATCCTTCAATGTCCTGAACAAATCCTTCCTTTACCATGAAAACCTTCTCAATATATCCTGTTCATGAGTTATTATTTACTTAATCTAAATCCATAGCTCTGTTCTGTATGCCACTTACAATTATTTCTAACCAAATACTGCCTTATAACCTTTCTTGAATTGCTTCTTACATTATTTCAATTTTCCATGCTTATGTCTTTATCCATACAGTTACATAATAAGCTTCCTAAACATAGTGATCATATCTTAGTATTTCTTTTTATGTCCCACAGCAACTAATAGCATTTTGCATTTTAACCACTCGGAATTGGTTTTAAAAGAACAGGAAATTATAGATTACTCTAAAAACTGGAAAAATTTTAGTAGAAGCAAGCACAGAGGAAAAAGATCATTATAAGTAATAATCATGAACAGGTTAGTACCCAGAGTCAACCTTGCATTTGGGAAAAAGGCAGAGGGGAAAGCTGTCTGCTGAGCTGAAGAAAGCAAAATTCTAACAAAGTTCCATACAATCTTGTCCTATTGTTTGGTAAAGACACATAATAAAATTGGGAACCACTGATATAGGGAATAACTGTGAGATACTTTCAGATTCTGGGAAAAGGACTGTTATCAGTGAATTGGATTGACATTACAAGATTCTTTCACATCTTTAATTCCACCTTTTGGCAATTCTGATAGGGATCTTCAAATAGCAACTACCACTGACAACAGATGGTATCTGGTTGAGCCTAATGTTGGGTCATGGCCAGCAAACTGACTTAAAGTAGCCTTACTCATAAGACCACAATCACTTTGGGAAGAACCTATTTCTGTAAATGGTTCTACAATAACCACGACTGCAGCAAATTTTCAACTCCTATTTAGTATTAACCTTTTGAATTCAAGAATATCATCTTAATAATTTATCTAGTTAAAATACTATGTCTAATTTCAAAACATGTATTTCCAACATATAGAAGAAAGTCATATTTCAAACTAAAAGTTATACTGGTTTAAAACACAGAATTTATAAAATAGCAATATACAAAAGAATGATTCAAAAACAAGCGTTTAATGAAAACTATGAACCTCAGAAGGATAATATGTTAGCTAATCATAGGACATAAAATAACTGAAAAACTAGATGATATAGAACCTTTTGGGAGAGGCATATATATTTAACAACTCATGAATTGTTGAAGATCTGGACTTAAAGCTGTTGTCAGTTGGAAAGAAGGAAAAAAATCATTATATATGGAATAAGGAAGATTTGCATCTAAAGACTAGTGCAAACTTTATAAGAAATGGGAAAATTTGAGAAATTAATTTCAAACATATTTTAAAAACCACTAATATTCTGTTACCATACACTTAATTTATTTTAGTTTATTTCCCCACTTTTTTTTTTTTTTTGAGAGAGAGGAACAGTGAGAGAGAAAGAATCAATTTTATTTAGTTTTTCACATGGTCTTTGATGCTCCAACACTTCATTGTGTACATGGTGCTGGGGTTCAACAAACTCACGTACTTGCACATGCCAGGTAGGCACTGTAACCACTGAGTCACTGCTCTAGCCCTCTTTCCCCACATTTTTTTTTTTTAAAGAGAGAAGGACAGTGAGAGAAAGAGAGAATGAGAATCAATTTTTATTGAGTTTTTCACATGGCTTTCATTGCTCTGACACTTAGTTGTGTATGTGGGTGCTGGGGTTTGAACCCGTGTACTTTTCATGCCAGGCAAGCAACATAACTGCCAAGCCATCGCTCCAGCCCCCCCCCACGTTTTTTTAATTGATGCATTAAAGTTGTACGTGATGGAATTTGTTGTTATATATTCATACATGCACACAATAAAACAATATTAATTTGGCCAAAATCCCACCCAAGCATTCCCACACCCTCCTTTCATCCCATGGTCCCTTTATTCTGTTGTTAGGTACACAATCATACACTTAATATTTAAAAGCAGATGTTTTCAGGACTGTTATACTTTTAGTAATATATAACTCCTAAAGTAGAACTTAGTAGTTTTTAAAATGATACCTGCTTTCTGGAGTTGCTATTGAGATAGAGTACTTCTTAATTGTGAAGTTTTTTCATTCATAGCTTCTATTGCAACTTTAACAGCTATCAACAATAGCTGTTTTAACATGCTGATTTATCCAATTTTGAATAAAAATTAGAACAAAAAATAGCACCTAACATTTATTATTCTTTTTTCCTCACATTCAAAGAAGCTATTTTTTTCTTGTATAAATAAAACAATGAAATTTGAGGCCTACAAGAGTAATTTAAACTTAACCAATTACTTTTCGTGACAATAGAAAACTAGAAAATCAATATAGTAAAACTCTAATTAATAACATTCTATCAATTATGAATTTGAAATCACCTAGAGGAAATCAATGCAATTTGTGGTTAAACAGAAGATTGAAATATTTTTTGCTTTGAAAAATCTTTATTACTACTAAGGAAGTATCTGACTGAAAAACCATTAGTTCCAAAAATCAAAGAATTCTTTCAATGAATTTTTTTCCAGTTTCACAGACAAACAGCAGTATTCTAAATCAACTCATTCAACAAACACTTAAGCACCCTTTATTTCTTATTTGAAGTAGTTTTATTTTATTCATGACATACTGCTTAATATAACTCAACCATGTATAATATTTCCAATCTACTTACCTTATCTTACTTATTAATGTCTTCTTATTTAGGGAAAAAATTATTTATCTAGAAGAAAGGTATTAGTTTAATGTTTCAGTTAACTGGCAACCTAGAAACCTAACCTAGAAACCCTACCAACATTTGGAAAAATGTGAGTACCTTCCTTCCTTTTGTTGGTCCCCAGAATATGTTCATCATGCTCAAGTAAGCTTGTTAGATAGAGGAGGATCATTCCCCAGTTAAGGGTACCTTAGCTTATTAGATTACAATTTACTTGCCCAGATATTTTTACATGCTCAAGATCTCTAAAATGTTACTAGTTATCTACAGCATTGCATTTGTTTTTCCTGAAGAAAACATATTTATTGCTTTCCACATCTTCATTAACGTTATGTTTTATCAAGAAAAACTTTTTAGAAACTCATAGAAATATATTTATTCCCTTGCCATTCAGTAAAAAACTAGGAAGCAATTATACCTTATTCAACGATTATAATGATGTCCACATTTCTGGATTTCTCACTTCCTATGATGAACAATGTTTTTGTCCTCTGAAAACTGGCTACATGACAGGAAGAACCATATCTCAGCTTAACCTGACCTCTATGAAAGCACCACATTTCAGCTGAAATCTAATACATGGGAAGTCTTGACTTATTATGTATATTATGTATATAAGCAAATAAAGAAAATGGGTCTAAAATAAAACTGACATACTGGGCACTTCAGTGAACGTATTTAAGAAAATACAGTCAATGTTTTTAAAGAGTAGAAGTAATATGAACATATGTATTACTTCTGAAAAAAATTCTTTTTTTTTTTTTTGAGACAGGTCCTAGAATATGATTCTGTGACAGTCTATTCAGACCAAATCACAATTTAACTCCTTCATTTTCAGGATTCTTAAAACAAGCAAGACAAATGAAGATTTGTCAGACAAACACATATTTGATTCAAAAGTCATAAAACTAACAAAAACAGAAGCAAAGGGAAATATAGCTCATTTTATAATATCAGCATTACCCTAACACCCAAATCAGATAGAGATATTACAAGAAAGTATCTCTTTCATCAACACAGATGCAAAAATCCTCAACAATATGTTAGCAAACAGATTTTAACAACGTATAAAAAGAACTATACACAAGGTCCAACTGGGACACGTTACAGGTATGCAAAGCCAGTTCTTTATTTGAAAATAAATTAATACAATTCACTGTAACAACAGGTTATAGAAGAAAAACCACGACATATCAGGAGATTGGGAAAAAAAATTTGACAAAACACTACACCCATTCATGACAAAACTCTCAGCAAATTTGGGACAGAAAATAATTTCTTCAATTTGATAAAGATTATCTACAACAAACCTATAGAACTAATTGTATAAAATGGTGAGAAACTAGAAGCTTTTCTGCTAAGGAATAGAAAGGATATACCCCTCTCACCACATTGTACTAGAAATCCTAGTATTTGGATGGGGAAGAAAAAGAAACTTTGTTCACAGAAGACATGACTATCTACAAAAGAATTGACAAAAATATCCCTGAAACCAATACACAATTATAGCAATTTTACAGGATATAAAGTTAATATACAAAAGTCAACTGTTTTCCTACATAATAATAAAGTGAAATTTAAAATTAAGAACACAATACTACTCACACTATACTCCCCCAAATTAGATACTTATATAGAAATCTACAAGATTTATATGGAGAGAACTATAAAACTGATTAAAAAGAACTAAATAAGTAAAAAGATATTGCATGTTTATGGACAGTGTCTTATTTGGGGCTAATATAACAAAGCATCACAGACTAAGTATTTTGTAACAGCAGAACAGTTCCGAAGGCAGGAAGCCCAAGACCAAGGTACCACCATGTTTAATTTCTAAGAAGGGCCCTATACTAGGCTGCCTTCTCCTTGTGTCCTCACATGACAAAAATCTTGAGATTTCTCTTGGGTAACTTTTATAAAGGCGCTAATCCCATTCATGAAGGCTCTACTCTCATTCACCTCCAAGTTCTATTACATTGTGGACTAGGATTTCAAAATATGAATAGGAGGGCTAGAGCAGTGCCTCAGTGGTTATGCCGCTTGCCCAGCATGTGCAAAGACCTGAGTTCAAACCCCAGCATCACATACACAGGGATGTCTCGGAGCAACAAAAGCCACATGAAAAACTAAATAAAAAATTGATTCTCTCTTCCTCTCTCCCTCTCCCTTACTGTCCCTCTGTCTTAAAAAACAAACAAACAAAAAACAAAAAAATATGAATGGAAGTGGGGGGAAACACAAACATTTAACCTATAATAACAGAAAATTCTACCCTCCCAGATGTTAGTTCTTCACAACTTGGCCTGTAGATTCAAAATAATCCCAATCAATCAGTGAGTTATTTTGTGAATACCAACAAACTGATTCTAAAGGTTAAAGAGGCAAACACCCAGAATAGTCAACACAATATTGAAGCAAAAGGACAAAGTTGGAGGACTGACACTATTCAACTTCAAGACTTACTATAGATGTCTCACCCAGCCACTGTGTGGATACAGGACTTACACTCGCAAGACATCCACACCCAGGAACCAGCTGAAGCCTACTCACCCTGCTGCACACTGGACCAGGCCTCAGGTTCAGGGCCTGTATGCACATGCAGTTCACCCACCCATAAGACATCCAACACCACCATGGTCCCAACAAGCACAGCCACCTAGCCACAGCCCATAACTGCCACGTCCAGATATATTGGGCCCATACGCTGCCAAGGATTCCAGGTCCTGTGACAGCATGCAGGAAGCCCATTCTGGCCTGACACAGGACCCCAGGATCCAGCAACACAGACTGGCTGCTGCACTTCTATAATCCATCTGGCTGCCCTACACTCCCAATAGATTCCAGATCAACACCCTGGAGCCTAGATCCAGAAGATTATCAAAACTGAGGAATAAAAATAGAAAAGGTTTACCTCAAGCCCACAACTCCCCAACCAAGGAATACACGGACAGAGAGTGGGAAGAAAACAGAAATTATTATCAACCATCTGTTTACTAAAAGAAACAATGAACTGAAAGATTTAATGAAGGGACTAAGTGAGAAAACTCAAGAGATGAAAAACACTATTATTATCAAGGAAGTAGACATATTGAAAAAGGAAGTAATCCATCTAAAATCTTCAGTCAATTACAACAGAACAACAATGCAAGAATTTAATAATAGACTAAGCTCTATAGAAAACAGAACCTCAGCTCTGGAAGAAAGAACCTCTGACAATGAAGAAGGGCTGGGTAAACTTCATTACAAAACAGGAAGAAAAAAACTTCATAGAACATGAGTGGAATTTCAAAAAATGTCTGGGATGCAATCAGAAAAAGCAATCTAAGAGTAACTGGAATACAGGAAGAAATCGAAACACAAATGAATGGTATAAAGAACATTCTCAAATGAAACACTTAAGGAAAAATTTTCCCATATCAGCAAGAGTCAAATGCTCATCTAGGAAGCTACAGGACACCTACTAGGTCTAATCAAATGAGAAGTTCACAGAGACATGCCAGATTCAAAATGTATAATAGGGAAATCAAAGAAAGACTATTAAAAGCTGCAAGAGAGAAATGTGAAAAAACATTCAGAGGCAAACCAATAAGGATTACCTCTGACTTTTCAGCCCAGTTTTTAGAAGCAAGATGATCTAGGAAGGAGATCTTTCAATCTCTGAATGACTGTAATGTGTAGCTGAGAATATTATAGCCAGCAAAACTCAGTTTCAAATTCAATGGGGAAATAAGAACATTTCATGATAAGATCAAACTTGCAGCATTCATAAACAGAAAATCAGCATTACAAAGAATCCTTAAAGATAAACTCCAGATAGAAGAATAAGCAACCACTCCTTAAAACCCACAGAGGAGGGGCTGGAAGTGACTTACTGGTTACAGCACTTGCTTGCCTGGCATGTGTGAGGATGTAGGTTCAAACCCCAGAACCATGTACACAATAAAGTGTTGGAGCAACCAAAACCATATGAAAAACTAAATAAAATTGATTCTCTGTTTCTCTCTCTCTCTTAAAAAAAAGAAAGAAAAAGAAAAAACCCGCTGAAGAAATTCAGTAAACATACACACTATCAAGAGACAATCAAAAGAGCAAAAAATACACTAATAAAACACAATGAATATGAACCACAACCAGGTAACTATCCTACACTGAATGTGAATAGTCTCAATGTACCAATCAGAAGACACAGATTGGTTCAAAAAACAAAATCCAACAATATGCTGCTTACAGGAGACCCATCTTACAGCCAATAACATTCACAGATTGAGGGTGAAAGACGGGAAAGAAAAAAAAAATCGACCAGGCGTACAGCTCAAGAAAGCAAGTTGGAGTTGCAATACTTACATCAGACAAAGTAGACTTCAAACATAAATTAATCAGAAGAGATACAGAAGGTCTCTACATCCTAGTAAAGGGAACAATACAACAGGAAGACACACCATAGTAAATATATACTCTCCAAACACCAACTCCCCCAATATGTGGAAAAATTACTCCACAATATAAAACCACTTATGGACCTCAACGCAGTAATACTGGGAGACTTTAATACTCCTCCTATCACCAATAGACAGATCATCAAAGCAAAAAAAAAAAAAAAAAAAGAGAGAGAGAGAGAGAGAGAGAGATCTCCAGTCTCAATCAATAACTCCATAAATGAAATGGACTTAACAGACATCTACAGACTATTCCAAATTGGCTAAATATACCTTCTTCTCAGCAGTGCATTGGTCCTTCTCCAAGATAGATCATATTCTAGTTCACAAAGGAAATCTCAGCAAATATAAAAAAGTAGATATTATTCCATGTATGCTATCAGACCATGATGCCATGACCCTAGCAACTAACAGCGAAAATCGTAACAGAAAACACACATATACATGGAGATTGAACAACACCCTTTTAAATGAAGAATGGATCCAAGAAGATATGACAGCAGAAATTAAGAAATTCTTGGAAGAAAATGAGAACAAAGACACAACATATTGAAATCTTTGGGACAGCATGAAAACATTCTTAGGGGGAAATTTATAGCAATGAGTGCCTACATTAAAAACCCACAGAATGGGAGATAATCATGGCCTGTGATTCCTGTGTCAGGTGACTAATATTCAAAATTTACAAAGAACTCAAAAAACTGGATACCAAAAACACAAGCAATCCAATCAATAAATGGGCCAGAGAGCTAAACAGAAAACTTCTCACCAGAGGAAACTGAGCAAGCCAATTAATACATGAGAGTCTTCTAAATCACTGGTAGTCAGAGAAATGTAAATCAAAACTACATTAAGGTTTCACCTCACTCCAGTGACAATGGCAAAGATGAAGAATACAAATAGTAAGAGATGCTGAAGTGATTGTGGGGAAATAGGAACACTAGCACACTGCTGGTAGGACTGTAGACTGGTCCAGTTGTTCTGGAAAGCAGTGTGGAGACTCCTCAAAAAATTAGGGTTGGATCCATCGAACAAGCTATCCCTCTACTCTTCTGGGTATTTTCCCAGAGGGGTTAGAATCAGCACATTACAGCAACACAGCAAAATCAATGTTCATAGCAGCTAATTTACAATAGTTAAACTATGGAATCAACACAGATGCCCTCACTGGATGAATCCAAAAACTATGGTACATATATACACACATACACATATATATACACACTGGAGTTCTACTCAGGAATCAGAAACAACGATATTGTGGCCTTTGAAGGCAATGGAATAAATCATACTGAGCAAAGTTAGCTAAACCCAGAGAGTCAAGGGTCTAATATTTTCCCTCATTTGTGGAGGCTAGAGCTAAACCCAGGCGTGGGTAAAAGGTAGTCAAACTCATGTATTGTACCCACCAAGGGCTTAGCAACGCATAATCTAGAGGAACCACAGACTTAGGGGAGTGGGAGAGGAAGATAGGGAAGAATGTAGGGAGACAATCAACAATGTAGCTCTTCCCCCTCCCAGAAGTCAAATAATACACGTACAAGCATTTAATTCAGGAAAATTCACAATCCTTTCTATCTATCTATCTATCTATCTATCTATCTATCTATCTATCTACACACACACACACATATATATATATATATACATATATATATATATATATAAACAGACATTTTTACCTATTAGAAGTGCATAATATGGAAAAAACAAGAGATTGGGGTTAGGGCTGGAGCAGTGGCTCAGAGGTTACAGTTCTTGCCTGGCATGCATGAGGATGTAGGTTCAAACCCCAGCACCATGTACACAATGGGAATGTAAGAAAAATAAAGCCACAAGAAAAACTAAAAAACATTGAGTTTCTCTCAGAAAAAAAAAAAAAAAGAAGAAGAAAAGAGATACTACAGAGCTATAGTATTCAAGTAGTGTCAAATTCGGCCCAAAGTAGTACAGTAAAGTAATCTTTGGCAAAAGAGCAAAAGCAACACAATGGAAAAAGATAATCTTTAATACACAGTGGTGGAAAAGGACATCTACATATAAAAAAAGCAACTCTAGATGTAGAATTTCACAAAAATTAATTTATAATAAATAAAATTTATTATAGCTATACATGTAAAACCCAGACTATAAAACTCTCAGAAGATAACAAAGGAGAAAGTCAAGAAGACCTTAGAGTTGGTGATAACTTTTTAGACAAAACACCAAAGGCAAAATGTGAAAAAACAAGTGATAAGTTGGACTTCATCAAAGTTTTAAAATTTCTGCTCTATGAATAAAATGGAAAAAATACTTACAAAAGACTAATTTAAAGTGTGATCCTTAAGTCAGCATTGGTAGCATCAGCATCACCTGGGAATTTGTAAGAACTGCAGAATTCTGGTCCCAACCCTGAACTTCTGAAACAGATTTTGCTTTTTAACAAGATTTACCAGTAATTAGAATACCTAATAAAATCTGACAACAGCTGTCTAGAAGATTCAGCTTTAGGAATAAGAAAAGCAAAATACAACAGAAATTAAAAAGATCAAGCTTTTTTTTTTAAATAAATAAAGAAGAGGTAGGTATGCAAAATTAAATTTAAAGCTTATGGGAGGAGTGGAGGAAAGTTGGGGATAGGAAAGTTGTTAAGGGTGTTGCTGGGAAAAGAGCAACATTCATGAGAAAAATTACTGATAAAACAAGCCTAAATGGAAAGAGTCATGCATCCTACATTATATAGGGAATATGGAAAACGGGAAAGCAGATGAACACAAAACATAAACTTTGTGATGGAGAAACTAGAGAAGAAAGACTAGGAAAAATGATGCCCTACAACATTTCTCCTAATCTGAGTTCTCAGTCTGACCAGAATATTTCTGAACTCTTTTACCCTCTACAGATTAGACAATAATGTTTTAAAAATATCAGAGGTATTCCCCAAATTACACTTATATAACAAAAGTATAGTATTTATTAATAATACAGATAATACTCAGATTACAATGAGAACAATTAGTGTCCTCATTTTATGGATAGTAAGCCTGAAAAAAATGACCAGAGAGACTAGAAAGATAACATGAAATGAAACCTCTTTCAGATTTGGTGTCATTTGCATTATTAAATAATAAACTAATATTATCATTTTATACTCTAGCAAAAGATGAAAACATTTTATTTTGTTCTCTAGCAAAAATATTGCTAGCTGCACTTAATCCATACAATTTAAAAGGCAGTGCTCTACAGATTTTAGTAGTAGAATCTAAATACAAATAGAATGAGTTTGAATCCTGGCTCTGCCATTTACAACCTGTGTTAAGGACCTTAACCTCGATATGCTTCCTACCTAGTTCATCTGGTCATTTATGAGGATTAATAAGATAAACTGACTAGCATAAAGCCTGGTGGCTACGGCACATGAGAACTCAAAAATATTTTATTTCTTTCAATGAAAAAATTGTTGAAAATATTTCTTAAAGCAGACTCTTCCATGGATAAAGGGCAATCCTATCTTAATATAACTAGAATTGTTTTAAAGGATAACATTTTAAACAAAGTTTGGATTTCTGCCACCTTCCCTTTTACAAACAATTATTTTGCATGACCACAAAATCTATTATATAATAAGCTTGTAAAAAAGTGTTTCATTGAATCTTGAGACAGATTGTTCTGATCGTTAGCATAATCAATAACCAAATATGAATGTTAGTTTTTAAGACTCAGCAAAAGCAATTTTGGAATTGAAATGCAGATATATCTTAGTCATTTTTCTTTGTGTCTATATTCCTGATAGTTCAAATATTTATTTAACCAAATTGCCTTAGAGGCTATAAAATCAGGAGGTAGTGATACATTTTCACTTTCTTTTTCTACTAAATGATGACAAAACATGGGGAAAAAAAGAGATACAATTCTCATAGTTCTAAAAGTCCACTTGCATTCAATTAGTCTTAAGATAAACTATGAAATTGCTCTTTTTGCAAGGATTCATTCTTTACAAATAACATTTCTCTGGGCTATTCTGGACTATTTCATGTCCTTTACCTTAAATTGAGCAACAAATATACCACTTATAGCAACTCTAAAATAAAAATTGAAAATTTATTATGAAAAGAAAATGCCTCAGCTCAATTCTCTTATCACCTCCCACACTGCCTCAAGGCTACGGCCTCTTGCTTATTCTACCATGTAGCCCAAGTCAACTTTTTTGTGCTAGTTTGCAAATAACTGTACTTCATTACTTACACAGTTTGCATGACTTGAGAGTGCCCCCACAAAGGTTCATGTGATAAGTATTATGAGGGCAGAAACGTAATCCAATTACACTGCTTAGAAGTGGGGACTTTTTCGTGTATGGATGATTAGGATTAGATAAGGTCATCTGGGCTGGGCATCCATGATTGAATACTGATAGCCTTGAGAGACCAGGACATATACATGTGTTCCCTATCTCTTGCCATGTGATGATGCCCTGTGCTATACTGGGACACTGCCAGCAAGAAGTCCATTACCAGATGCATGCTCTCAATCTTGGACCCAAACCATGAGCCAAAATAAACTCTTTTCTTTATAAATTACACAGCCTCAGTTAATTTCATTAAAGTAACAAAAACAGACTAATAAAATTAATCATAGTAAGTTTATGAAACCTTAAGTGCCCTAGGTAGGACTTATAATAAATTAAAAATAGTCACAAATTCTTTGCAACTCTAATAAATTATTTTCCATGTCCTGGAATATGAGTTGGTCTTATGGTTTGCTTTGACTATAGCATGTGGTAAATGTAACACTGTTCAACTCACTAGCCTCAAGAGACTTTGAAGTTTCTATAATTGCTCTCCTGGAGTTCTTCCAGACAACCTGCTTATCCTCTCAGAGATGCATGGCCCAACTAATATCCAGAACCAAATGCCAGATGTATGAGTAAGGTCCTCAAAGACTATATAGCCTCAGTCAAATCAACAGAGAACTGCGGCCATGTGAATAACCTTGATGAGATTAGGACAGGAACTGTTCAGCTGAAACCAGCCCAACTTGCTGACCTACAGAATCCCAAACAAAATAGTTGTTTTAATCCACCAAAGTTTGGGGTAGCTTATGACCCTCTAAGAGATAACAGATATAAGATTTCAACATCCTACAAAATAAATGAGGTTATTTCTGTATAGAGTAAAACGAATGAGTTTTACCATTTTGCCTTCCATGAAATCAAACCTGCTAATCTGATCATACCATTAGAATGGTGTTTCATCTAAAAAAAGACACATATGACAAGACACAGGCCAATAACATGGCCTCCACAGACAATTCAAACGCTATCAAATCTTTTTCAGGTAAAATGATTGCAATATAAACAGTAAACAAAACAAGTCACTAAAGCTGCTATTATGTCCTAAACAAACTGATATAAATCCTAATCCTGTAATCACCAGAACCTGGGCTCTATTTATGCTTAGCCTCCTTACTTCCCCTGTGTCCATTTTAGAATGAACTTCTATTGCCTAAGTAAACCTGAGCATTTCTTTTCTTTACAAATTGAAAGAATTTAAAATATCATATTTATTTGAAGTATGAACATTTATAAATAATCTCATTTATAAATAATATTTATAAATAATCTCATTTGAGAAACAACATGGCATAGTGGACAGAGCCACGGAGACTTTAGTTCAACCACACTAACTACATGACTATTAAGAGCTATGGATTAGAAACCAAAGAAATAATAGATATAAGTACAGCATTAAAAAAATTCTATTATTAAGATTTTTTAAAGGATGTTGATTTTATCAGTTGGCTCTGGTAAGCAACAAGCAACCCTCAAATTTAAAGTTTAGAACAACAACTAATTCCATGGGTCAGAAATTGAGGTTGGACTCAGCTGGGCAGTTCTGCCCATCATGCCTGGACTCGCTCAAGTGTTTGTGAACAGCTGCCAGGTAGGTCGTGGACTAGCTGATCCAAGATGGCTCAGCTAGGATGGCTTCTCTATTCTACCTGATCTCTTGTCACTGATCCGGCTAGCTGAGGTTTGAGGTAACGTGGAAATATGCACGGTTTCTTAAGGCCCAGGCTCAGAATTTAGGAAACTTCCAGCAAGTCAATTGACCAAAGCACACAAGAAAAAGAAGACTAAGACTTGGAAGGGTAGATGAAAAGAATATAAGCTGAGAACAGATAGAATGGACTACTATGTATGTAAGGATGAAGGCTCGCTCTGTCCTTAATTCCAGAGAAAAGAAACAGGCAGATGAAACGTATCTTTCAATTTCATGAATAAACTTTGTGCCTACTACCAAATTTCAGACTTCTGTTCATGCCATCTTCTCTTCATAAAATGAATCCTCAATGTACTCACCGTTAAGATTGAGGGACACTTAACAACTCAAAGCACTGGCTTTATCATAAGACTTGTTAGAATTTAATAATGTATATTCAGAGACTAGTACATTAGGTGCTATACAAATAGCAATCATTGTTACCTCACTGGTGAACCTTCCAGAGATGACATCAGTCCCCTTATGCCATTTGTATATCACATTACAGTACCTCAACATAAACCAATGCATGTTTTCTCTCCCTCACTAGCAGTTACTAGATCTCCCACAACTTTATACTACCCAGTGTATATAGAAACTTGTAGATAATTCAATAATATTTCTTCATAACTATTACATGTTGATCACTGTGCTGAGACAGACAGAAATGAACACAAAGTTTTGGATTTCTTCCCTTAGGTAACTTATGATCTTCTAGAGGAAAAGAGATATAAGTGTAAATGATCTAAGGCCACAAACAGTGATAAGAAAACAAATAAGCTTGCAATATGGGTGCATGCACGTGGTCCCAGGTATTTGGGAGGCTGAGGCTGAGGGATGAAGATCACTTGAGGCCCATGAGTCTGAGACAAGCTTGGGCAACACAGTGAGGTCCCGCCCCCAAAAAAACCCAGAAGAAATAACTGAACAGATAAATGGGCAAAATATTAAAACAAATACATTGCTAAAGAAAATACACAAAGCACATAAAAAGAGAGTAAAAATTATTTTTAGGGAAATGCAAATTAAAGCCACAAGGAGATATCATTACACACCTATTACTATTCTAAAATTAGAATAGTAAGGATGTGGAACAACCAAATTCGTACCTTACTTGTGTGGTAATATAATTTGCCTTACCACTGTAAAAAACAACTTAGCAGTTTCTTGCAAAATTGAACATGTATGTCTAGCACATGACCCTGTCATTCTATTTCTACATGTTTATTCATGACTCATAAAAGTATATGCTTAAAAAATGACCTATAATGAATACTGAAAACTGTCTTTGTAGAAGCCAAAACCTGAAAACAACTCAAATAATTCATCAATGAATGAATGGGTAACAAACTGGTATCCATTGGAAATAGTATTCATATAATGGAAGAGTACTCAGCAATAAATTGAACTGAGAACAACACAGATGAATCTTAAAATCATTATGCTAAATGAAAGAAGTCAAACAAAAAAAGATAAATACTACATGTTCCATTCATATAAAGCATTAAAAAGATCAAACTAACCTAAAGTGGCAGAAAGCAGATTACCTATTGCTTCCAGAAGGAGTTGAGGTTGGTGAAAGAAGTAGTAGGACACACTGATGTCAAAGGGGAAACAGGAAACCTTTGAGGGTTCACTACTTTGATTGGGTGCGTGAATCCAAAAGTCAAAATTCTTCCAATTGTACCATTTATTTCCTGAGTGAATTCTCATGAAATTCATCCAATAGTACAGTTTATTATATGTCAATTATAATTCAATAGAACTCTCAAAAATCTACGTAATCAAATAGCATTATTTCAAATGTGGACAATATTCTTGCTGTAAAATGTTTATTTTCTACCACGTATACACAAAAAGGAGTTAAACATATTAATATTACATCAATTTAAAAATGTTCAAGAGGATACAATATATAGTATTTAAAAAATCTTTTTGAAAGTACACAAGCAGAAAATCTTAGATTCTAATGGTCTGAAACAAATTTACACAAGCTCTCAGGTAGACCAGAGAGTTTACTATTACAATTACAATCCTATTCCTCACTTTAAAATAAATGCAGTCTTCCAATGGAAAACTAGTAAGTGTGTGGCTTTCTTAATGATGTGTGGCTCACATCATTACTAAAGATAATATACAATTAAAAATAGTAGACAGAGTGTGTTACTAGCTTTTATAATTTGCATATGTCAAAGTCAAAATTTTTCCCTTAGAAACCATTTCAGGTTGTGGCAAAGTTCCAGGCCAGTTCCCAAATCCTATTTAACCAGTCATTTTCCCCTCTACTGAGATCACTGTCATCAGATAGAAATAGGCTATATTTCACCCATCTTAAAAAAGACAACACAACAACTTGTGGTGGTCCCCTCCAACTACCCCCTCCCTTTTTCTATGTCTCTGTTCCCTTTTAAGGCAAAATTCCCTGAACCCTGATTTCTCTCACTTAAATTTGTCCCATTCAGTTTTTCATTCCCAGAATTATACCAAACCATTCCACAATGGTCAGTTATCTGCTATAACCAATCATTTATTTGCAGGCTTCTCTCAATGTACTAACAACATCTAATATAATTGATCAATTCTTTCAACATTTTCTCAATTTGTCTTTCTGGACATTTCAGGTTCATGTCTTTCTTCCTATCTCATTCTCAGTCTGCATTCCTCAAGCATACACTTTGCACATTTTCTCTTATTTGCATGTATATTTACTCCATTGGATTTCTTAAAGTGAGAATCAACTTAAGACACACACCTTTAACTTAAAAAACCTCCATGCTTTGCTGTCATCTCCAAGTAAAGTCAATTACAGATAATTATAATATTATTTGATGAGCCAGCTGCAAATGAAAAGATTTAAATAAACATATACACTGCAAATAAAAATAAATATCTTAATTTTCAATAAATCTCAACACCGTTAAGCTCAACATGACTGGTGTAGGAAGTTACTTAAAAATTTAAAGTAACAGGGGCTGGAGCGGTGGCTCAGCGGTTTCGGTGCTTCCCTGGCAAGCACGAGGACCCACGTTCAAACCCCAGCACCACGTACACAACTGAGTGTTGGAGCAACTAAGGCCATGTGAAAAACTCAATGAAGTTGTTCCTCTCTTTCTGTCTCTCTCACTGTCCCTCTCTCTTAAAAAAAAAAAAAAAATTTAAAGTAACAAAATTAAACTGATGAAAACCAAAATAAATACTTATTATATATCCTACAACAAATAATACCATGCTGGATATTTCATTAAAAATGTAAACCATGGCCTTGTCTATGATCCTTGTCTAAGGACTTAAAATGTATCAGCAGCACCTACATTAATAAAGTTATTTCAAAGCCCTTTTATAACAAGTATTTCTTTTACCCCCAAAGATTTCATAAAATAGCAAATACTATTTTAATCAATAGAATTTGGCCCTAACATGACCTCTTGTAACAAACTTTTTGTCCTTTTTTTTTTTTTAAAGAAAGAGGGACAGCGAGAGAGAGAAAGACAGAATCAATTTTATTTATTTTCTCATGGACTTGCGTTGCTCACACACTTCATTATGTATGTGGTGCTGGGGTTTGAACCCGTGTACTCGCACATGCAAGGCAAGTGTCGAAACCGCTGAGCCACCGCTCCAGCCCCTACATATGTCCTTTTATGCATTAAATTTACATCTAGGTTTTCTGTCTGGAAATATTAAATCCCTTTGCAATGAACTGCAAAAGACAGTATGTATTCTTGTGCTAGGACTGTATTAGATTGTTTGAGAGAGGTGGGTGTTCAGGTAAGACACAAAAATTCTTTTACTCTACATTTCTCATTTTAATGAGTGAATTTAATGAATTTAAAATTAGCTGAAGAGTGGGCACAGTGGCACACACCTAGAGTCCCAGCTACTCAAGAGGCTCAAGTGTAAGGATAACTTGAGCACCAGAGACCAGGAAATTGAGGCGAATCTGAGAAACAAGGCAAGATTACATCTCAACAATAAATAAATGAATATTAAATAAACGAAATGAAATTAGTTGGAGAACTCATAAATCTACCCCTACCTCAAGAAATATATATTAATATTCATGTTCAAATGATGAGAGGTCATCAATGTCCTCTTTCTGTACTCAATATGGAGTTGTGGCTCAGTGGTTAAGCACCCCTGGGTTCAATTCCTGGTACCCCAAAACAAACAAAAAATTTATGAGGAAAAAGGATGGAGAGGGAGTAGGGGCAAG